>JACYFI010001889.1:0-12202 GCA_020975735.1 Ophiocordyceps xuefengensis | reverse complement strand
ACCCTATACACACCTATAAGCGCTTCATTAGTTGGATTTTGCTACTTTGCGCGATGATTTCTTTCTGAAAAGTTTTATACTTTTTCGCTTAGTAGATATTTTTAATCCTCCAATTACTTGTGTATTATTCTTCCTTGCGCAATAGATAATTCGAATTTAGGCTTCCTCATTTAAGTATTACGTCTTTCTCTAAAAAACTTTTAAGTTTTACCTCTGCGTATTGTTTTGTAGGCCTAGAAAGATTGTGCGCTTTTTTCGTAGTACGTTATAATTGTGGCTTGTTAAAAGTTCTAGAATAGTTTTTTGTTTGTCTTTTTATAAAACTTGGTTTCTTTAATCTCCAGTAATAATAATTCTAATAATTCAATAAAGTAAAGAGGTTTACTATATCCATATTTAAAAGAGGCGGCGAGCTGGCCGTCAAGAGGTGTTTACGTAAAGTTAAATGCTTAAACACTATAATATTTATAATCTATTAGTTAAATTTATAAGCTACCATATCCCCTCGGGATTAGTAAATTATTATATTACATATTTATTATTCCAGCCCAATTATAACCAACACTTTTATTTTCTACCCGGAGGGATAGGCGAAGTCCCCATGTCATTTTATATTTTCGAATTTTATCCAGATAGGCTATCTATTTCTTATATGAAATACCGGGTGTCGTATACCTGAGTGTATATCTTTTTTTTTCATGGATAGTCTTTCGCCTTAAATTTAATTTCTATCTACATTTCCTTCTAAAATAACTATTACTATTTTACTTAAAGCCCTATTATGGTTCTAATTTAATTTAAAACTATGAAACCCCATAAGTACCTCTTCTCATTGGTGCAATTTATCTACTTGTCAGTGTTCAGGACGATAAAAAATAAGAGCAAATGCTAAACAAGTTTATTTTTATATTTTATCCACTATTTAATACTTTTCTATAAAACTCTGATAATAAGAAACCTCCTATTTGGCCTTAATTTGCGTATTTAATTATTTCTGGTATGCCTTTCGGAATAAAGGTCAATATATCTTAACCTATTAGTTATTTGAGCTTATAGATTGCAGCCAATAAGCTGGCTCCATTATAAGTATAACCAACCAAACTTGTCGTATGAACCTGCAGCACCTTATGGTTGTTTTGGTGCGGATCGCCCATTATTTACTACGTATAGTCAAATCGATGTTTTAACTTTAGCACGAGTCATTACCTGTGCCAACAAATATGTTACCATTTTTGTCTTTGGTTCTAGTATTGCTTAGGGTTTCACCTCAAATTGATGGTTTATTGCCAGAAAAGTTTCAATTCTCCTACATACGGCTTTTGAAAGATTGCTTACATCTTTTTCTTTACAGCCTATAACAGTCAGTGGTTGTTCTTTCCACTAACATCTACCTCAGGCACTTCGGAGAATTTATGTACTACAATGACCCGTTCGGACTTTTATAATCCTGACCTATGAGTAAAAATCCACCAGTGCTTCGGTCTATCTTTAGAACCCCTGTTTTCAGTTTATTTTTAACGCCTCCGGTTTAAACCCTCGCTATACCCATTCTAACGTTAACTTTGGTACCCATTATGCAAAGTACGTGTCCATTTTATCGAACTCTTAAAATGAAACTACTATTTTCCGTTAGTTCCCTCATGTTACGTTTCCATCGGCTTAATGAATCATTATATAGCCTTTGAAAAGGGTCCCCTTATTAACAAGTTTTGTATCGTTCTGAACTTATACTGGCTCTCGTATTTTCCTCATCGTGTATTCATTAAATCTCTTTTTGAGTTATTGTCCCTGAAAGTTAACAAGATATTAATTCACTTCGGTCTGGAAGGATTAGAATTTCCTCTTTAGAGCTTTCATGAGACTTAAGATAAGTTACCCCCAATATTTTGCATTGGCCCGCACAGTTTCACTTTGCGCTTATAAAACAATAAAGCCAAACAATCAGAGAATAGCCAGCCTCCCTTATTTCTAAGATTATGGAAAAGGTTGTGGCAATGGCTGGGAGACCCAGCCAAGACAATTTCATAATTTTTTTATATTAAAAACTAATAAGTTTACAATTCTCAATAAATTCAAAATAAAGAGCTTTAGCATAAGAGAAATAAGGTTATTTTGCCCAAGGTTTTCAACAGTCTCCTTTCAAACCAGAGTCGAGAGTTTCAATATGGAGTTTTATTGCCTTAATGGGTAGTATAAATATTTCCTTGAACATGGCCATAGAAATTTCCCCATAAAGTTTCTTTATATACTTATATAATTACAAGTAAAATCCTTTATTATCCGTTTGTATTCTAACTGTTATTTCTACCTGTTCTAGTAAGGTATTAATTTTTTCCGGGGTTTACTATGAATCGAAAACACGAAAAACCTATCTCCCAAGGGAAGCGCCTTAACCCACTCTAGGCCATAAAAACCGTTGGATGGATCTTGACATCGTATTAAGTTTATAGGCATTATAAATCACTAATACTTAAAAGTCATAACTAAAAGACTTACCAAGTATATTATCCTATTAATAGTGTTAAATCAATCATTCGACCCTTACATTATTAGTAAATGTTGTAAATTAATAAACTTCAAATAATTGAAAAGATTGAAATAATAATTTTGCTTGCAGCACAAAAATTATCTACCATATTACTAGTTTTACATTCCAGAACCCTAGAAGGCAAGCACTCCTAATCGAGATAGGGTAAATGTGGACCTGTAGCAAAAAACAGCAAAGGAAGCGTTAGCCAACTATGAAAATTTTCTTGAAATAATAATTAATTCCATTTGGCCAGCTGGGCATTGGTGTATAACTTCTGCAGAGCTCTGTACGGATTTTCACCCTCCACTGAACCTTGCACCCCCCCCCCGATCTCTTCGTGTAGGATATGAAGTTGGCGTCGCGGATCTGCTTCGATACAGATAAATTATGATGCCTACTTTTTGATACGGTGTATGTGAATAACCAAGTAACTAAGACACACTCCTCTTACTTATGCAGCAGTATGTCAGGGAAATAAGCACCAGCACTAGCCCTTCTTTATTTATTTTTCAAATAGTTAAACCGCAGACCTTACGGATTTCATACAAGCCTTGCTTCAAAATCTCATTGAACATTAATTTGTTCTAATCCTGAATCCCTTGCATTGCACCCCTACAGGGTGGCTAAATGTGGGGCTAAAGCCTCAAGGGGTCATGGTTTGCCATCCCATCTCTTCAGATAGGCGAATGCAAAAACATTTTAATTAGTTAAAGACGGTTAAAATAGGTATTAAGTTGTATATAAATCTCATTTCTGTATATATATTACTCAAGAGTAACTGGAATTTGAACTCCAAAGAATTTTGAAGGTTTTGAAGTTCCTAGTTTTATACCAATTAAAACACAGCCTTCCTTTTAATGTTTTTTCACTGCTACAACGAGCGTACAAGGGGATGCTAGGGGGGCTAGAAATAATGCTTGAGTAGGTTTACTAAAAGCCACTGCCCACATAAACAGTCGCCCCTTTTACAGAGAATATCCGAATTCCACGGATTTGGTTTCAACACCTAATAAACTTCCAAACTGCCCACCTAAATAAACCACTCGGCATTCTCTTATCGATACATATTAAAGGCCTGTCCTTAATAAAGCTTCTAAAATAATCCTGTTTTATTTAACTTAAATACCTGCTTGTTGTTGGAGTTCACCCTGTCCCTCTATAATTTTTTGCTTTACCTACTTCTAATCCCTATCCCTTTCTTTGCAACCCTTACTTCCCCCTAGCTTGCCCCACAGTCAAGAATAAACTAAACGGCGGAGCTAAGCCACACAGGGTATGCGATAAGACCACGCCACAATAACCATATTCTATCTTAGAACGGTGAGGGATACTTATAAGGGGCCCAGCAATCAAGGAATGCCAGGGCTAATTCCTCTAACGGAAGATCGAACGCTGATGATATTCTTAATCAAGAATGACACTTTACGCGGATAAAGGTAAGGGAATGCTTATACCATATTCTACTATTTTAGATACTTGGGGAAATCCTATAAATTTACTACTTATTCACCCCGTATTCCTTACAGGTGTTATGTATTCACGGATGATCTTTAATTACCTTTAGGTTGCTAAGCTACACCCCTATATCGTATAATCTTTCAGTTCAAGGATTTTGGGATTAAAAAGCTCCCTAGAGCAAGATCTTTATTTTTTTTTTATGTTTTGCTTATTTAATTTACAATTGCCTTTTTAAGCGAAACAGTTTCTCAAAGGAGGTATAAGGAGTTTTAGTAGGAGGTAGGCAGCAAACCGCAGCGTTTACCACCCCACCCTACCTTGTCAGGAAAACAACGCAGATTCACACTCAAGGAGAAAAATTCAGTATATAACAGTACATCTTTGACTTACATTTAAACAATCTGAGAAATAAAGGTATTATGAACCTTTTACAATCTTGTGGTGTAAGACAAACGGTACTTCTACGCAAATTGACTAAAATGTCCTCCTATTTATTTTCAAATTATAATTACCGGTAGGCTTATTATTTATTGGTTGAAAGTCTTCTTAAAATAATATAGGGCAAGCTTATATAAATTACACCAAGGAGAAGCAAGGGACGAGCAGTGTAGAAAATCAGGAAGCCTACTTTACTATTACTCCGACGTCAGCGTCATAAAGAAAAGAATTTAGGGTTAATTGTTGTTCGTGGAAATAATACCATACATGACAGCCACATATTTTTCTTTTTGTTGTCCACGCGCGTATCGCTATTTTTTTTCCTAAAAACGTGCAAAAAGAGAACCGAAGTATTATTTATATACAGGCTAGATTCTGTAGAAGTATAAATAAACATTGCAACCAGGCCGCCCTATTTTGCAGATCGCGCAGGGGGAAGGGTTTAATATAAATCGAAACAGAGCGAGCTACTGTGAAACCCTGCCGTAGATTTAACTATAGGCTGGACGGCCTTGTTTTACTTACAGTGGTTAGTTAAGCAATTTTAAGAATACTTAGAAACTTACAACAGGAAGTCTTAAAAATTACCGAGAAAAAAGATAAATTGATAACCTAAAGTAAAGTCTTTACTGTTAAAGACCTAGAGCGAAACCTACTTTATACTATGTCATATAGTGCCTTATGAAAAAAGTGATATTTAACTATTAGCCTAAACATGCTAAGCATAGTGAAACCATAAGTTAATCTATTCTTAAGGCGAGAACAGAGAGAAATGGAGTCCAATTTATTAGGCTTGCTTGTGTAAAAAAATAACCTAAGAATAATTTTATGCTAATGTGTATGTTCTGTATTATCGAAATTATTGTATTGGCACCTATCCTTCCAGCGTAATAATAAAACTATACAGACAATAAACAATCATATATTTAATAAGAGGTATAAAAATATATTCCTACTGTAGACATGTGACTTGGTCTCTGGTCTATTTACCATCTACCAATTATTTACTGTAAGCAAACATAACATTTCAGCTGTAGTTTGGGTTCTCAAGATTCTATTTTACTATGAAAGTGGTAACAATAACTCTTCGTTTAGTTATATATAATCACTATATTGACTTGTTGATAAGTAATAAATGATTGTTATTTTACCTTATACACTAGTAATGCTGCCATAGTAGTAAGGCATATTTTGGGCTGTAATGCATAATTTAATAATATTTTACAAAATAATGCTCACAAGGGAATTCTATTCAATTATTGCTTTGTAATTCACCCGTCGTTTCTATATTAATTAAACATTCAGAAATAAATAAAAACTTAAAATTAATAGATACTCGGCCCCCTATATAAACGAATTTAAATAAGAGAAACCCTGTAAAAGGTATAATCCTTAATAATATTAAATAATAGGAAAATAGATGCAAATTAACCCCTATTAAAGACATAAGAAGATGTTTAAGGACTTTTTATTAATTATAACAGTTATAACCGAAAAAATAATGGAATTATACGTTCAAAGAACATCTAGATAACTATTATAAACCCAATAGAAAAATACTCGTATAAGTCGAAAGTATCAAAACCCTTTTGACTACTTGGCTTCATGTTTTATCTTTTAAACTAAAAAAATAGGAACTTAAATACTACTACTTGGGCTACTTTAGTATTTTTTCTTGTGGGTGTGGCAAGTTAATCGACTCTACATATAAGCATCCTGAATCCCCTTGGACCTTTGCATCCATTACTTTCACTTGCGGCCCAGCAAAAGTAGTAACTAATCGAAGCTAGCCTACAAAGGGTGGATCAGATATGCCACACGCCAACTAATAAGCATTATTCATATCCCTTTAAGGAAAACAGGTTCACGGATAAGGGGGGTCGACACTTCGTCCCTGCGGTTGTGTAGTGAAAACATACATGCACCCCCTCTTTCGGAACGCATAGGAATAATCATACTAGAATCCTGCACCCTTATAGGGGAAAAAGAAGTCTACATGCCTTTAGTGTACGGGATCCTTTGTGCAGTTTTTCGTATTTTTGTAAATTTTTTTCTAGCTTAGCCGTGCTTGCATTAAGAAAGAAAATGAAACAATAAAGGAAGTTAGGGGCTTCGCCCTACTCAAAGGGATAAAATATGTAAAGGAAGAAAATTCTACATCAAGCTCTTATATTCAATAATCCCCTCAGGGGTCTTCGCCAGAGGGGCTTTATAATCATAAACGCGGCTAAAGGTTCAGACTCTGGAACTGATATATCAAATCGGAAATCTTAGGTCTATCTTAACTTAATAGCGTTTGAATAATATTTTTAAATTTCTAGTAATTTGATTTCAATTTTTTATTGCTAGTAGGCCGAAGCCTTTCTTCTACTTTTACGAGAGCAAGCTTTTAAAGATCACGCCCGAGCCAAATCTTTGAAACATCTAATAATATTAAACTAGAGATCAACAAAAGTTTTTTATAGTATAAGGTGAGAGAGTGAATTTTGTTAATTACAACTGTTTTATTTTGATTAAGTTAAGAATTTGCATCTTAGAGTCTTGTTGGCTTCTAATCCTGATCGAAGGTTAATAGATAAAGGGGATTTGTCAGAAGTAAAGAAAGCACCCCAGCGGTCCACCTTAGCTACATAAAAAAGAATATTTTTTTCCAAGGGTTTGGCCTTAATTTATGAGCTATGGGTAGCCACCGCCTAAAAGAAAAGGCTACTTACCTAAGCTCCCTTTTAGCTTTAGCTTGCGGCAGCAGAGGGGATAAAGGAGGTATTTGGATACGCATGTTGCATGTTTCACTTAGCAACCAACAACAGCTTAAAATTAAATGGATCCCTTGTTAAATACATATAGTATCTTAATATTTATCATAAGGAATCCTATGTTTTAAACTAATATTGAGTAAGTTTTTTGTATTTGTTATTGCCTAAACAATAACACAAAAATGAGCCGCTATCTGGTTTAGAAGCTCTTTAAGAAATAATTTGTAATATGTAATAATATGATATCAATAATAGAGGTTTGTCAAGGAAAAGTCTCATCATAGTTCCCCAATCTAAATTGGTTTCCCGAATATCATTTATTCTTAAGACTTTTTTTATATCATTTTCAGTTGTATCTTCATCTTCGGACGTTTTATTGCATAATCAACGATTCAGAAATCCAGAATCACTTTTCCTCTTTTTCTACTCATTTTGGATTTCTCCCGTCGGCATGAATTATAAAATTGTTGAGGCCAAAAGCTCACCTTAGATTCTAATGTCTGAGGATTCAAGTTGACTACTATTAATTTCTGGATTACAGCTTCATCTTCCCGGGAATGGTGTGGTTAACAGTAGGATTATAGGATTAAGATAGAGTATGAAATTTTGATAAAAAGGTTGTTCTAATGGAGATGGTGAAGCACACCTCTGATTCTATTTTGGATTAATTCATCCCCCCTCTAAAGTTTGACCTCACCCGTCTTTTCATAAATATTAAACTTGGAGTATGAAAAACCCAGAATAAAATGGTAATCCGTCGCTTGGCTGGTAGACGTCTACCATCACTAGTGATAGCTGACGACCAGTAAACCGGAGTTATATAATTCACCTGCTGAATTCTCTCGGGACTGTACATCACGCACTAGCGATCAACTACTCTGAACGAATAAAAGCAGATATCTGAATCTACTTGGTATTTGTCCTCCAATTAGGTATGCTTATCAGGGTTCGGATTCACTAGGCATTTCCTCTTCCTTGGCCTAGTATTGGAATTGTTCATTTCGGTGCTGATTCCTCTCTTCAGGCATAGTAGATTAAGAATGGGTCCATTAATCTCCTTCTTTTGCGCGGAGGTCCTCCAAGGTAGACGTAGAGAATCTGTACTCATGCGGGGTTCAACTAAAATGATGAGTAGTATCTAAAATACCTCAGTAAATAATAATTTTTATTTATCATTTTCATTCATTTTAGTTATCTTTTTTTTGCGCCATGTTTTGTTGATATCTGTTAATTTTATTTAGTTAGGACCCGATCAGTAATACATCGGACATATTAAAAAAACCAGTAATACAAGATCAACATAAAGGTTAGTAAAGAATACTAGATTCATAACCAAATGTTCGGGATCTGTTAAATTTATAGCCTAATATATTCTCATAGGCCTACAAGGCTATGAAGATTCGTACCTATTGGGAGAACGTGAACCTCATGGAAACCCTGGATTTCCAAAGAAAGAAAACAATACCTAAATAACACCATCACTTAAGTAATGAATGAAACACTATATCTATTTCTTGAACATAAAATGTTATTGTTATGCTTAATACATTTCAATACATTCTTGGCATATGCTCAGGACTATTTCTTTAATGTTGCTAAATTAATTTTGCAATTTTAACACATCATAAGTTTTTTAATATATACAAAAATAAAGACCACTTAACATTACGCATAGTTGCGTACAGAACAAACCTTTTTTTATCTATATATGGTCGTTGACCCTATCTTATTCGAAGTCATACGGTACTATTAAATATAGATTACGCTAATATAAATCTTTAAATTTAATTAAAAGAGATTGCTGGATGTAACAAAACCATAATTAAATATTAATTAGATTAAATTAATAATTTTAATAACATGTTCCTGATACTCTTCTAAGTTTAAAATACCTAAAAATTATATATAGTCGATTATTATATATTATAATTTTAAATAAAAGCCTTATTTTTTAATTTTTTTGATTATTGGTATTATCAGAAAAGTAAGACGCTAATAGCTTAAGTTAACTCTCTACTTCTAGTTCATACCTGACTTTTCAAGAATTGTTATCTTTTTAATCCTTCTATTGTTGAAAATATCTTTAACAGCTATAATGCTCTGAATACTTTAAGAAAATCTTAAATAATCTCTATAACGTTTAATACCCTTGTAAAGGATATTTTGAAAGAAAGGAGATTTTTTTATCTTTAATATCATTGATAAATATATATTACACGATAAGTTTTACTTCATTGGTCTTTATTAAAAGCTTGTCTCAATCTTTCCACACCCTAGTAAACCCATAAATTTTGTTTTAATAAACAACTTACTCTTCGCATGTTGAGTTAATTAGTGAAACATAAATTAACATTATAACAGTTGTATTAGTTTTTATTAATTAATGATCTTTTTACTAAAAATGCAACCTCCTCCGCATCTACAAATCTACAGCAAAAATCAGTTCAGATTTTTTAATATCAAGGTTGGTATCACTCTACCTAAGCGGGGTTACACAAATTTAAAATTTGGAAATGAATTTTTAAATTTATCAGACACACTTCTGTCTATAGCTCCCTTTATATTTATAAAAGCTCCAACATTACCCTTCCAATATCCACAGCCCTTGCTTTAACCTGTTAAAGCGTGTTAAGTTATATAGCTTGTTAAAGTAAGAGATAATTCTGCTCTTTTTTTTGAGTTCAATGAAAAGGGTTGATTTTGATCAAAAAAATGAGGTCTAAATTTTTTAGCTCCAAATCCTTGGGCGGATTTGGCACCACTATAGACTCCTTATGTTTTAACTAAATTACTCATTTAAAAAGTGTACCCTTTATCCCAAAAAAAGTATGGAATTTTTCTTAGTAATAGGATATCTCATTATATAACTTATATTTTAAATTCAGGTTTTAAATATAGCCTGATCGGTAGAACTTACTCTGTGAACGTTTACAGACAAAACTCCCTTGCAACCATTGAAAACGTGTTACTCAATAAAGGGAGTAAAGGATTGGAACCTTTTGATTTCCGTAACTTAGGTAAAAATCTTTTAACAGTTTTTAGCCGGCCTAAAATAATTGTAAATGTGCTATGGATTTTCAGGTACAAGGCAGGTTTTTATACTGAATATTCAAATACTTAA
Organism: Ophiocordyceps xuefengensis; assembly: GCA_020975735.1. Classification (NCBI taxonomy): domain Eukaryota; kingdom Fungi; phylum Ascomycota; class Sordariomycetes; order Hypocreales; family Ophiocordycipitaceae; genus Ophiocordyceps; species Ophiocordyceps xuefengensis. The sequence continues at coordinate 1,899 of JACYFI010001889.1, read as the reverse complement.
AATGTTTATAAACCCTAACTTAATATTTAACAATATATTCAATAAACCTTAAAAAAACAAAAAAGTAAACTCATATAGAAAGCAAGTGAAATACTAAGGGCTAATACTTTCTGTCAAGAATTATGTACCGATCTTTAAGGCTCTTTTGTTCTATCCCCTTTAAATTTAAAGAGGTGGTGGGCGAAGGTAATTGTTGCTCCCTAAGATAAAATATCTACTGTGATTTTTATAAGTATTTCGAAAGATTAAATTAGGTTCCCTATAACCCATAGGAGGGGTCTTGATGTCTCTAATTCTACTGTTGCTGTTAAAGCACTCCACTTTATTTGTTTTAAATTTTAGAAATCTTTGAGCATTAAACTATTCATTTATTTCTCTATTCTTCTACCTTTTTATTTTTTTTTAATTACATTAACCCTTCCTCTAACGTTTAATTGGGGTTTTTTTTCCATATAAGAGAAGGGACTTAGTTAAAATTCTTCGTTAATGTTTAGATTTTTATAACCATGTTATTTAAATTTTTTCAATAAATAGGTATAATTTTATTTACGAAAATCTGAAAATTTTTTCAATTAAACTCCCCACAATCTAATTTCTAGGGATATTATAGCTACCGCATCTTAATTGGTAGGATAATAAACTTTCTAAAGTCTTTTCTTAACTTGTGTTAGTTAAATAAACTAATCATACTGTTTCTCTAATTTTGATCCGGGTATTTTTTAATGTTATAAAAAAAACCACACCCTTCCGCAGCTGTAAACACCAGCTAATCAGTTTAAATCAAGGTAAATTACTTTTGGGGCCGGAGCCACTCAACTGGTTTTAAGCTGGGGCTTAGGGAAACTAGGCTTAAACGCATGCAGATATTTCCACTATTGTTAATGTGCTTAAAAGATTAATCTTAGTAAAACTCTAATTGTACATGTTGACCTTGTTTTCATCAAATTTAAAAAGCTTCTTAAAAAAGTAAAATAGTCGGTTTGCTTACGAGGTTTAATAAGGGGATGTTGTCGAAAGATGATAATTATAAATTTTAAATCCTTCCCGTGTAAACTCAGATACTCTAATTGAAGATGCCGCCCTAATTGTTATTTTACCACACCAAATAAACCCAGATCGAATTCGTTCTAATAAGGTATATCCTTTATTGGAAGACCTTACTCGAGAATGTAGCTTCTGAACTCTTAGTAACCTACTTATGGTTCTAGGAATCTGAAGTAAACAACCTAATAAATAAAGCATCTCCTTCTTACATCACGTAAACCCTCAGAATTATAAATGAGGATTAATTGAAGTTTGATTTAAATATTGTAGTTTACTAGAATATGAATGTTTGTGTGAGTATTCTTTGATACAAGTAGAATATTTTTTATTCTATCATTTGTCGTTGTGGAAGCCTCGTAAATATATTAAATGTTCTCTTGTAGGATTTTCTAAAAACAATTTCCCGTGGCCCTAAGAGAAACACCTTACATATTTAGATAAAATTGAGGAAACCGTCTGGCTCGTTGCTCTTTTTCAACAGATATATGACTTATCTGACTCTTACGATCCGCGATTAGACCAATTCGGTTGGACTAAGGCCAAAGAAATCCTTTAATGATATTTACTATAACTCATATTATAATGAGAACCCTGACCAATCTTTCGATATATAGCTTAGTTTTAAAGCTTTAGGGTTCCCCCCGCATTTGGTACCTATCCACAGGTTGCGTTCTATTGGAGATAAAGCATCAAAAAAATAGCAAGAAAGGAATAATAAAAGTTCAGAACTATTAACATATATCAACCAAATTTAAATCCTTTTTTTTTAACAGGAGAAGTTGGATGTTTTACCTATAATACGTCATTAAAGATAAAAACCCACGAATACTAGAGAATACTAGTTGTATAAGTCCC
>JACYFI010001888.1:0-13582 GCA_020975735.1 Ophiocordyceps xuefengensis | reverse complement strand
TTAATACGTATTTTAAGGATTTAAAAGGGGGGAGGTAAAACTTGCTATATATATATGTTATACTTTTCAAAAAAAATAATCTCATATTTTTTATTTGCGCGACTCAGAAGAAGAAAAAGGTATGAGGCGTAAAGATTCCCAGGCCCCCTTCGGGCCCCAAGAGCTACCTCCTGAGAATTTAAAAGCCATTCCTTTAATGTTAATTTGCAACGATAGATTTCAAAATTTGCGTTTTTAATTTTTTTTACAATAAAAAAAAGTACAAAACTATCCGTTGAGGATTAAATTCGAAATTTTTCTGTGTTAGAAATTGCATCTTAATTATGCAAGAAAGAAAGTAAATCTTACGCTTTGCTAGCAAAATACTTAACCTTTTCAATATTATATTTAAGAAGTAATCATAAATGATATTCAAATTTATGATTTATTTATTGAAAATACTTTCAACTTAGACAACTAGAATCAAATTTTTGTTACGTGCTGCTAAGGGGTATTAATATTATCTCCGAAAAATATTGTTAATGGCTACTAAGTACTTAGTTGTAAGACAATCAGTGGTCATTAATGAGTTATTCTAATTACTTTTAGGGTACGGCCTACAGAAAAACTTACAAAATACTTTATTTAAAATAGTAAGCTTGCCGACTCACGTTATAAAAATTACTTGTTTTTAACTAATAGATAGATCTTATGAAACCTTTAGAAAAAACCTATAATTCGTATCTAGGGTAGAATTAAGATCCTACTATAGCTAAAAGGTATGAATTATATAAAAAAAGTGATGGGTACCTATATCGTTAAAAATATATACAAATTAAAGGTACCAATAGCTAATGTTCTTAAATAAAAGACCAGAATTATAAAACTAATCAACATAGGTAAAGCAATTAAAGGGGGTATTAAGGGTAATTATATCTATTTTAGTTATAATTAGGGCTTATAGAAATAGAAAAAATTAAGGAACATATTCAGTAAAAAAATTTAATATTCTGTAGAGTATGAAATTTTATATGCTTCAACTTTTAGTACGTTACAGATCCATTACTAGTGACCAATTACCAAAAGTTCATAACTAACTTGTAAATTGTATAGATTTACCTGATCTAATATTAAAAACCTTGGATATTGAGGCTAGCTCATATAAAAAGGTGGAAAATTAGTATTTAATATATGTAGCCATGAATTAACCAACGTACTTGGCTATCGCTAAGAAAAAGAAAAGCATTATTTAAACAATGCCCGGGCGAAGGCATAATGCGTTAAGATAGATTGTTAATATAAGAAAAGGTTAATTTAATAATATTACTACTAATAATTACACATATTTATGCTTTAGATATAAGAAGAGCCCTAAAAGAAGATATATAAAAAGTCTAAAAACATTAGTAGCCTAAATACTTTAGGGGCACGATTTTTCCCCCTATGAAGAAAGAGTATAAAGGATTAGAATTTTTTCCAGCACGCCGATAAAAACGTTTAGTAAGGAGATAAGATTCTTTTACTTGCCTTAGTCAGAAGTGAACCTTTTTGCTAAGTCACAAATATGCGAGACCCCCTTAAGTATTTTAACTCAAATGATTAGGTAACTAATACATGGCACAGGTAATGTACCTCGGAGTAAAGTAAATCAAAATAGATCAGAAAGAGAATTAGGCAATATTCCGCAGCCAAGTAGCCCAGTTAGGTATGCAGTTCCCATCACTAAATGGTGAATGGGTGTTAGAGGCGTAGCCTCGTTAGCCACTACTCATTTAAAGCTTAAGGATAAGTCACACCCCTCGCTTCGAAGAAAGAGAAGTGTATAAATTTTATACCTGTTAAATGGATAGTGGTAATAAATTATTCAAACTATTAGGGAAAGTTCCTAGAACTTTTTTCTGTGTTATGTCGCGCAGGTAGTAGTCTAATAATGATAAAAAAGGAAGAATTCGTATTACGTTTATAACAGGCCAAATTTCCAATACTTTAAAAATTAATTTTAACAGGTTATCTTGCCCACCTACCAACTAATTTAATTTGTATTTTTTTAGGTCCGGTAGTAACCTGAATATTCGCTTATTAGGTTACGCTTTTACTACCCCCATATTAGGGCTGGTTGATCTTAGGTGATATGGATTGGTTCTATATTATGCTAACGTGTTTCATCATTTAGCTCCTATTGGATATATTATTTAGGCGGGACTGGAAGATGCTAATAGTAAATGTGGCTTCTTCAGGGTCTTAAGAATACCAGGCCCAATTAATTAGCTATGATTAGGTTTAAGGTTCAGTAATTTATTAAATCATATATTGATAACAATAGTTTTAAATTTAAATAAACTACAGTTTCAAAAAATAGCTATGATTTAGCTTTGAACCTTTATTTTCGTATACTAATAATATACTTATTGACTGATAGAAGAAAAACTAAGACAGACCCCCTTCGATTTACTGAGGCTATTTAGGATTTGTCTCATAGAAGATCCACAAAATGCAGGAAGGTCTTTATTAAGGAAAACGGGCAGTAAGTTACTTAAAAGTTAAATCTCAAGAGACTTATAGGCGATCGTTAACTTATAATATTTAATCAAAGTATAGGTCTCAGACTTTAATGTGAGAGTATAAGATTAATACAACTAATATATCTCTTACAGCCTATTCTTATGTAAACGAGCCGGATGGCTATAAGGACTCAATAAATTATTGATTTTCTTTCGGCGCATACTACTAATTTTGTTTTTCTTTGACGGTGCTGAGCGAAAGTAGTCCGCAAAAAAATACAGCATTAAAATGGCACCTAATAACTTAAGAGGTTTTTTTCGTTTAAATCGCCAGCCATTTAAGCCTTTAAATAAATACCGGACATTTAAGCTCATCGCCCATTGTTAATATCAAAAAATTTAGTATGAAACTCTGGTATAAGTTCAAAAAAAAATAATATTAAAGCAAAGAAGGTATTTTTAATACTATAAAATGGTAAACAATGCATAGGTAGTGCAAAAGAATTTTTATCTTAATTGAACATTAAATGATAATTAAATTAAGGAAATTTATTGCCTTTTTTTTTTCCCTAGCTTAGTCATACTTTGCTAGGGGGAAGATACAGCACAATAAAATGTGATAAATATAGCTAAGCCATTTAGGCAATAATCTAAGGTTGTAGTGAAGTGAGGGCGCAGGGCTTTTAAATAATTATTTATAATTATGACTAAAAAAATATATAAAAATTTGAAAGCCTATTCTAAAGTAGATATATTCGATTATTTTCTTATTATTTTAAGCTATATGTGATCAATAACTCCTCCTTTAAATAACGAGTAAATTGTAAATAGGTTTACCTTTTACGTCGGAAGTCCAATACTATCTTTATATGCTATTATTATCATCCTCCTCTAAACCTAGTCCTAACTAATTTAAACCTCAAGTGATTTTTAAGTCTAGAATTTTACGATAAGATTCATAAATAACACGCAAGGGTCTATTAAAAGGTAAAGGAGGGTATTTTTAATTTGATCAATACTGTGAACAGCAATACAGTATATTGACAGTCGGAAAGCCTTTTTTTATAAGACTTAATGGGGCACTTAAAAATATAAAAATAAATTCTAAATGCTGCTAAGCCACGCACCACGCACGCACAAAGAAGTCTTTTATAAAGAATGGTTTAGTTAAGTTTAAGTATATTATAACAGTCATATTTACCCATACCAAAGGAAAAAGAATTAGCACAAAACTTAAGACTGAGCTAGGATACTAATGGATATACTAACATGAAATTGTAAGATACTTTTCTAATTTAATTTTATTGCTATTGCTCACAAAAATAATTTTAGGATTGAAAAAATATAATGATACAAATAAAAGCTAATTAGTAAACCCGGTAAAGTAAATCCCTATTAGCAAAAAGGCTGTCCTATTTATGACGCCAAGCTAAAAGTGAGTAAAGCTAAAAAATAATATACCTTTTAAGTGTAGTAATAATTGATAACCTAGATGCTACTTAACTTATAAATATTAAAAAACAAGTGAATTAGCTAAACAATTTAATACATCTAGGGTTACGTAGAGCGACAAGCCTTAAATTAATAAAGACTTATATACAACATGAATTGATACTTAATTTAAGACCCTAGATATTAGTGGGCTAAGTGTAGGATGGCTACTGCTCGTAACACAAAATCGTTTGCACATTATTAAAGAATCAAAGAACAAAAATAAGAATCCACCACTCCCACCGGAAATCTGAATTAGTTAAGCGGATTTATGACCGACACGCGGCTTTAGTTTCCGTTTTCCTTTCTTTTTAGCGCCGAATAACGCTAGTATTGTTGATTTACATGTGTATATTTATAAAGTATAATTTATTCTTAGTGGTTAGTGAATACAAATCGATTTTTTTAATATATTTTGATCATGTAAAGTTTTATACATGCATATTTGTTTGATTAGGATGAACCTACATCTACAAATATTTTTTAAAACAAAAGACAATTTTAACTAGTTCTATGTGGAAGGGTTATTGTCTAGTTTACTTTAGGTATAAAAACTCAAAATATTGGGTTTTTTATGTTTATTTGATGCCCGGGCCTCTTTTACCATGAATTAGATTCACCCAAGTTGATGTCGTTCTGTTTAACTGTCTTACCTGCCTATTATTTATTTGCATTGTATATTATTAATACCTTCTTTTTTATATATTGTGCTTTGGGGTATATTTTTTAAATATAAAATTTGGTTATTATTATAATCTTTAATAGAGTATATCCGTAAAGGATAGCAGTATATGAATGACCTAATATTATATAAGAGCTTGCTAATTTCTTATAAGCTGGGGCTCTAATTGTTAATTGCTAAGCAATAGCAAAATTAGACCCGCGTAGCTGCCACCGTTACTAAAAATTAATCACTAAAATCAATTATACCTAGTAGGTAAGAGAATAATCCATTATAATATGTAAGATATTGCTATAGGAGTTTTAAGATGTGTGCCTTCTGCTGCTTAATACAAACATGAAGCGTATCCTTATAAACCTCAGAGGCCAGGCACGCCTCCCCTGTTGGCGTACTAAACGAGCTAGCTTTAAAGGAGTTGAGGAGTGCTCTGCTTCATTTTCTATGCTTCCAAGCGGCTTATTAGAAAATGTTTGTTTGGCAACATAATCTGAGCCCGCTATTTTTGGCAGCAGGCCGCCGCTGCTGCTTTCTTGCGCAGCCCTGAAGCAACAAGAAAAATCAGCATGCAAGATTATCACCAAATCAAATGCATGTTCCATTGGTCAGGTTAGCCGTAGGCTAAGCTCAAAATCAAAAGTTCCAAGTATCAATAATTTTGTACAGAATTGTTATTATCTTTTTTATTAACTGTACCTGTTATTAAGTGTCAATTATAATTATCTAGTGTATAAAACCTCCCTACTAATGGAAAATAAAAATTTAAAAGTTCACGTAGGCTCCTCAACTACTCAAAAAATAATAGTACTTTATAACTGTGTAATAAACTTGGATTATATCTTAATTTTATTTCATAGTATTTTTAATAAAAGGTACTAATCAATTTGCAATAATGTACAAGAACATTAAATTTCACTATATTGATATTTTTAGTCTAGATAGGTATACGTGTATACCTCAATGTTTAACTCACAATAATAAACCTTGTGCATTTTATCATAATTTTCTGGAGATTCTATTAAACATGAAATAAAAAATCTATTTAGTAATAATCTATTGTTAGAAGTATTATTTAGCGTAATGGTTAGTGGACTTGATATAAATGTTATTCTATATATCTCTTTCAAGTATTTTACCCCTTTATTTATTTAGTAGGGTTGTTTGTGGGTCGTGATAAATAAAATAAGTGCTAGTTTACCTATTTATTCTTATATAAATTATAGGGTCATTGATTCTTATTATTATGCTATATTTAAATATATACTTCATCTAGCTATGCGAGTACTGAATTATTGAATATTTATTTAAAATTAAAATTGAGAATATAAACACAAACTTTTTTTATTTGATTAGCGATATTTATTAGCTTTTGACCTAGTTAAAACACCGGTTTTGGGTTGAATAATTCAAACTACTAAAGGCACACATGGAATCACTCCCTTGGCAGGTAGTATTGTTTTAGTAGGGGAATTGTCCCTTAGGTAAGTCTAGTATGGGGTATATTTCAGACTATTTTTACCTTATACTTCCCTAAGTTACATTAGTTATACTTTTGTAATTGCTATGTTTAATAGGGGAACAATAACTGTTCTTTATGCTAGCGTTTTAGTAAAATAGAAATACAGTAATATTAAAGAATTATTTGCAAATTCTTCAGTTGGCTCCAATGCTCAGTATACTTAATGATGCTTTTTAGAACACTATTCAGTTCTAGAATGCTTCTATATATTGGATTAGCACAACGGAGATTTGTATCCCAGTGTCTTGTTTTGTTTGCGCATGGGGCAGTTTCATAACGATAGGAACTGGGACTAGGATCTATATACTTCCTACGAGAGGTTTAAGCCTCAATTTATGCCTAATTGTCCCATCTGTTTTTTCTATCTTATGGTTAGGTACAATGTGGTACACCATTCACTTTCTATTTTCATAGGGGCAGTTCCTTTCCTTTTATTCAGGTATTCTGAAAGATTTACCATTATATTGGGATTCTGGCTTGTACATATCGTATTTGTATTATGCAGAGCCTGAATTTCAAATTTTTGGTTAATCCTACATCTTTTCGGTGGTTCATTTATAGGATTCCCTAGACAGAATGCGTATCTGATGTAAAAAAAGAGAATTTGAAATATTAATTTGGATTAGTTCTTTAGCAGTAATATTAGGTATAATATCCTGAGTACATATTAAGACGAATTTTAACATTATTCTGGTACAAAATGCTTATATAGTCTTACTCTCTTTATTGTAAAATAACAATTAGATATTCCTCTAGGGGTTAATAGTTATATAAAAAACCTATAACGAGAAAATATTCTTTTCCTCGTATCACACGGAGGCAACCACACAATATAAATACCTTTTAAATCAACCATAGTTAAATTTAATGCTAAAAAGAATAATTGACCAGCAAGTAATACCCTAAATTCCTTCGGGCTTCTATATATATTACTACTTATTATGCCTACTATAATGTTATATATTAAATATTTAAGTTTATTGTCTCATATGGACATTGGACATTGTGAATTAACCCTTTCTAGGTGTTTCGGGCGCTATTATGCTGGCCGAGGCCCTCATTCTATCTAAATTTTGTAGAAGGAATATTCAAACGGGTGGTTGAAGGCTGATATTTATAATAACAGCTCAACAAAGTGGTTTATTTAAATCCATTAACCCAAGATGCACAAAAAGTAGTACAACGTGAAGGCTCACCAATCATCTAATTCACTCAAGGTAATTCATCTCGTCTATTCAAATCCTAGAAACCATTTATACACCCAATTGACCCTTATCCCTCCGCAACAAGGTAATACCTCTTTCATCTTATCCGCACAACCATTCTAACCAGTCTCAAGGTCCAACACCTTTCTATAAATTTACCCTGAAGCCATTGTTTAAGTTATAAGACTACCCAACGCTTTAGAGAACACTACTCTTTCGTTATAAGTTAGTTTCCGCACATCCATATAGAATATTATCATAAATACCTTGGATAAATAGATAATCAATTTTTTAACGATATCTTCAGATATTAAAAGAGAAAGTAAATATAGATCGAGAGGTGTGAAATTCGTAGAAGGCTTTGGTGGTGCCAAGCTCCTTAAGAGGGATCGCCATAAATATTTATTGTGAACACTAAGTGATGCTAACTTCCCGCATATAACTTTTGCAACACAACACGTAGGTTGACTTCGCAATAGTACTGAATACAAGTAAAAATGAGGTAAGGGTTTTTCATGGTTTTCGATAGGGTGGCTTTGTCTAGCCCAGATCAACGTTCATGTTAATTTATTTAACGTAGATAAAAAAAAATATCAGAATACTTCCTAATTGAATTGAGTAGGCTATTTCAATTCAAAGAAGATTTTAATCATTAAGAAGATTAGTTAGTCCGGAATACACAATTTTGGAATTTTGTTTTATGCTATGCTGATTAGCATACTTAATCGGCGTTTTGTCTCTTCTTTTTCTGCTGGTGGTGGTTGGGGTACATCAAGACAGCACCCCTAGAGGATATGGCATACTTACTTGATTACCTGCAAACTATCCCTATTTTTAAGAGCTTTGCGTAGCTTCAACCTTATAGCTAAGTCCTTTATCTACACCCATTGAGTAGTCTTCACCCCGCTGCGTAAACAATTAAAGCCCAAGGATGGGTTACAATGACAGGATAAGGCTACAGAAGCTGCCCCCTTCTAAGTAGTATAAAACTATTATGTAAATACTAAAACGTATTAACTAACCGCTAAAAATGGTTTATTATATAGCATGTAATATGCTTTTAATTTTTGTTTAACGAATTTTAAAATAAAAGTATGTCTATATAACAATTTTTTTATAAATAATGCCCACATTAACACCTTTTATTATATGAATGATAAAGTTATTTGCTATTGGTGTACATCAGTCTTAGTTCTATAACATATTATCTAAATATATACTACCCAAGATAGTTCGTCTTTCTTATCACGTTCACGTTTATTTAATCAAAATTATGAAATAAATTATACAAATTTCCTAATAGTATAAAATATACTATAAGTAATAGTATTTAAAGAATCTAAGATAGGTACGTAATATATACTCATTACGTTTCTGAATATTTTACAAGAAAATAATAAGCTCCACTTGAAGATCAATTGAAGTAGAGATATATTAAATTAGATAAAGTTTTTAGTTGTAACTTCATTATCTTTACAAATGTAGGATTTTATTAATAATCGGGGATTAATAATATTAATCTTTAAGTTAGGATTGCACCTAACATAATAAATTAGTAAGTTAACATTTGATCTAAGTAAGGAAATACTATACAGGTAACCAAATACCAATATAGTTACAAAATAAATAAAATGCTAGAAATGGACCAAATTTAATTTCCCTTCATATAACTTATTGGTACTTTATATTTCAATAAAATCAATTTGATGGAGTGGTGCCTTTACAGTTTTGCATCTCAAGGTCCATTTGCTTTAACATTTGCTTACTTAGTTTGTAACAATAGTATTAGGGGCAACAAACTTTTAGGTTTCCGAAAAACTGGTTTTAAAATTCTTTTCTGTTACTAGTACCGAGACAGGTTGCCCTTTTTAGCTCTTTTTACCTTTAATTCATGTTACTATTTGTATTCATCGAGTCTATCTTCAAAGGATTATGCTATTCTTGGTTAGATTAGGGAGCTACATAGAGCAGGCACATTCTATTGAGATTTTAAGTGGGCTTCTTGTTTACAATTATAGTGTCTCAGGTATATTTTTTTTATGGGTTAGGGTTTGATTATGCTTACTTTTTATAATAGAGCTTTTTGGGGTTTAGAAATGAATGATGCCTAATCCAAGTCAAGTTTTCGTAGTTATTTTGGACAACGGTTCTTACGATAGAAAGGACGACTTAGACTTACATTAATTGACTTGAAACTTAAAACATTATACAAAATTTTTATATCACTTGTAACTTATTTTAATACAGATTTATTAACCTTTTTATAGTTCGGCAGGGTTTGATTTTGATAAAACAAGTGAGCATTATGGCTTATCTAAGACTTTTCTCGAAATGTCTGAGTTTTATAAATTGATTTAAGTATTCTAAATATTTTATTTTATAAACATTATATATATTTATGTTATTCCCGACGTTTTTCCCTTAAATTTATTTATGAATTCCTTTATTTATTTTTGGATAGAGGCAGGATTTAAAAATGTATAATATTCCATAATTACTTCGCATCATTATTTATTTTCCCTTCTATTTCTAGACCTTTCACTTTGTTTTAGATATGGGATTTGTGTAGGATATTAAATGAGTATTTTAAGACTAAAGGAATTAATGAATTTTATTTAGCGTTATTTTCTAAAATTTAATGTAAACTTTAAAAAGTTGATTTATACATTTGGATTTTATCTATTAAGATTATTTAGTATACTAGCTCTAGATCAGATTTCGGCGTTTTTGGGAATTAAACTAGGGACTTGTATATTTAGTTATAAGTAAAAATGATTTATAATTAATATATTAACATTTTATTTTTTAGATAATATTATTAAAGCGGAATGTTAAAAAGGAAAGTTTAGTTATCAAATTTGGGTAACATTCTCGAATTAGTTGTAAGATTGGTTATTGACAATTAGTAGTGAATAAACCCTTACAGGATGACAAATATTAATATGTATGAAAATTCGATGATTTACTAATAAAAGACAGTCCTTCCATCCTATAATAAAACCTTGTTTTTTAATAGGTGCGTGGTAAATGGAGAGGTAATAATTCACTGATATAGGGGAGTTTGAAATAATATACTGAAATCCTAGGGGGACAATCTAAGGATGAGAGAAAAGTGAAATTTATGCAAGCGCGTTAGAGGAAAAAAAGTAAGCGAGAGAATTACAATGTGATATACCTACTAAAAAATTAATTCATAAAAAATTTGGGTGACCATATTTTAACTGCACAAAAGAACGAAGTATATTTTTCTACTTGAGTAACAAGGGTACAGCCTACCCTTTTTAGTTATAATGAGATTAACGTAACATTTCTGGCCGCTTAGAACAGCGAAGAGTTGGGGATGGGGGATCGGTTTCAGTGAAAAAACGCTAACATTAAAATTGATATGATGTTAAAGCTTGTTAATTGGTAAGGCTAAACTTTAAAAAATAACACAATTCTTGTAGTAGAAAAAAATAATAAATAAATTAACTTTATCATAACACTTAAAACTTAATTTACTACTAATGATAACTTAAATTATTGTGTATTTATTTTTATGCGTGTAAATACCCGAACACGGGTTTGCTAAACTGAAAGTTCTAATATATGTGGAGAGTGAGTAAAAAGTAAGTTAAGGGAAATTATTATAAAAACACATAAAAAATTTTATCCCTTACAGGGAATAATAAGAAAATTTAGAAATATGGGTAGGAAATATGTGCTTGTGCATATCATAGGCTGGCTATATGCTGTTGTGAGGTTGTTACTGCATACTTATGCAGAGGCATAACCACTTCTATAAGAGGGCCGCATTTATGAATAGTTAATTAATTCCATAGTTAGCTCCAAGGGAAGATTAGTATGTTGTTTATAAAGGCAACAAGATGAGATTTTTTTTATTAGTATATGTATTTATAAATAGAACATTATTAATTTATCACTAATCCTTTTATTCAAATGCTTAGAACGTATAGTAGATGTAATGACAATTTCATTTCATCAAAAGGAAAAGTTTTTTATGAATGAAAATACATCAAAAATAATGGGTTGAGTTTGGTGATGGCTCTTGAATTGAAAATGCTGTCCAAGTACTTGACGACATGCTAATCACGTACGATTGATTTCTAAACATTAATAAAATGCAAATACTAACAATGCTTTATTAATAAAAAGAGTGGTGATACCAGTGAGTTAAAAGATAAGAATTTGCCGCCTTTAAAGAGAAGGTAAATATTACTTTAAATAATAAAGGTGAGTGTACGAGTTCCCTGCTTTAGACGGATGATAATATCTTCGGGCACGGTAGGTAGGTTAGGATGGATGACCTTTAGACTACCAACGAACTCTCGTAGTTCCAATTGAAAAGTTGATCCGCCACATTGGGTCTCGGCAAAAAACCCAATGCAAATTAGATACAGCAGTGAAGGGAATTTGGTAATGGCCTAACGGCTGAACTGCCACTTGAGAAGTGCAAAGGCGCTTTATTTTGTCGAGGGTCGCCAAAATGATGATCCTATAGGTTTATATTAAATTTGAATAAAGCCTGTTGTTTATAGAATTGATAAATGACAAAGTATTATATTGTCCTTGATCAATTACTGCCACAGTTCGCGGTAATACGTAAAGTCTAGATTATTCATCTTAAATGGGTTTAAAGGGTACCAGACGGGTCAATATACTTATAAATGTGAGATTTGACTAGAGTTTTATAGAGAGGGGTTAGCTTTTAGTGAGAAGAGATGGAAATTCTTTAATACAAAGGGACTCGGTAAAAAGGGCGAAGGGGGGCACCCCTTTAGGTAAAACTGACGCGAGGTGGACGGAAGGCACGAGAAAAACAGGATCAGATACCAAGTAAGTCTTGCAGAAAATGATGATGCCATAGATAGATTGAACAAATTTATAAATTTTAAGTTTTGTCAGTTAAACAAATAATATTAAATAGTTCTGTGTTCTTATAAATTGAAACTGCAAGCCCATTCCACATTCCGAGTAAGTGGCAACGCCAGGAACTGAAAACACTAGACCGTTCCCTGACAACAGGTGTGAGTATGTGGTTTAATCCGATAAATCCTCGAAAACCTTACCACAACTGTGTATATAAATTTACAACAGGAGAGTTGCACGGGCTGTTTTTTCAGTTAATGTTGTGAAACTACAGGTTTCCATTGTATTAACGAAATCCCTGCTTTATTTTTGGGATGCGTGGCTAATATAAAAAAACTATTTATATAGAAGTAAGAGAATTCGCTAATACGAATAAGGCATTGACCGTGGAATATGGAAATAGAAACAGGGCAAAGACACGCTCATTAATGGGCCTTAATATTGTGGGCTATAGACGTGCCACATATTCCTGCTTTCTTGAGCTAGGGTGTCTCAAGGTAACGCTGGGGGATAACTATCAAATTCCGGGACACTTTAAAGCTCTGGTACAGAACCATATACGGAAGTATTTGAGTGGACTGAGTAAATTCTAGGTATGTTAAATAAAGTCAGCGCGATGATCAGAACGAGAGGAAAAGGTTATCGCCGATGCTAAGTCATTACCAGGTTTTAAATAGTCCCGCAACCAAAACAAACTGTAAATTGTAAAAAGCAACGAGTAGACGGGTAGATATATACTAATATCTATATAAGGGTTACTTAATGGGTTTCGAAAGAAATTATCAATCAAAGTCCCTTCTTAAGATAAACCTAGTAAATTTAATCCAGACCGTTTGATTTAGTTCAACTATTTGCGCCGTAGCTCAGTCTAGAAATACTAACTTAAACCACCCTCGGTTTTAACAGGGGTTTTTTTATGCAGAGGCATCTTTTTCCATTAGCTATGAGAATAAAATCACATTAGTTCTCACACATTGGAAGCTAGTTAGGTATTGTTTGACAAAAATGTTTAGAACTTAAAGTGTAATTCAAAACCATATTTAAAGGGAGGGTGACTGGTAAAAGCATGGTTGAAGATAGTCTCCAATATGTTATAAACATCTGAATATAGATCAAATATCGACTTAGTTATACCACATTTTCGATGAATTTCTTTAATTATAAAAATATACGCGGGACTATCCTTTTTATTTTTAGGGAAAAGCCTTGTTTTAATCAGAAATAAAGGAACATTTAACAATAGAAGGATGTGCATGGAAATGTATCCAATAAACTTTCTATGAAAATAAAGGTTTATCCTGATAATTTAAGAAGAGCTTACCCGGAATTAATTGGAAGT
>JACYFI010001887.1:0-12464 GCA_020975735.1 Ophiocordyceps xuefengensis | reverse complement strand
ACCATATCATACAACAAAAAATACCTGCGCGGCAAAAGCAGCAGGCAGCTTCTGTTTTATTGGTGAAATAAGTAACAAAAAATTATATTTTGATTATGTTTTAATTACTTAACAATAGTTTTGAAGGTGTCTCAAAAATTATACTCTTCGACCCTTATATTGATCAGATTTTCATTTGATGAACGTACTTCAAGTATCTTTCAATGAAAGTTAAACTTTTAACCAAAATATTTAATCCTTTATATGAAACAAAATTAATTAAGAATGTTACTAGTCCATTTAAAGGAAAAATTTAGGCTTTAAAATATGTAAGATATTAATAGTAGTGCTTTTCCTGTCAAATTGGGGCATAAGAATAAACAACTTTTTTGGCTGGGCTGCTTTGAAAATAGGCATTACTCTTTCTCCCTTATAATTCAAATTTAATTCGAAAAAAATTTTCTGCAATTGTGTCCATGAACATTTAGACTCTTTAATGTATTCTATTTTAATTGTGGCTTGTTGGTTGTTAAGTGAACATACAGGGGCAACCCTTAGCAAAGCAAGCTAAGAATTAAGTTTCATTAATAAAAAATACAACATTGTATTCTTCCTCGAGTGAAACGATCCTACTTGCGCCAAGAAGTGTTAATAGAAAAAATGTCCGTGAGGACAAGAAAGAAATCCCGTAGCGGCATTGAGGTCTAACTATTTTTAATCTTAATGGGAGGCCGTAAGCTTTAATAATACAGTGCATTTTAGCCTGCCATTTCTTAAAGATTATTTACTAAAGCTTATGTAATGATATAATCTTTCGGGGTTTACACAATTTACCTTTTGATAAGAATTATAATAATCTTATTACTGCTTCTGGGGCATTTTAATTTTCATAACTATTCCTACAGACCCCATCTTTTTTCTTCCAAAAATAACACCTGAATTAAGAATTGTGGGAATTTTTCAGTACATGAGTTTTTCCATTTTAGAGGCCATAGTTCGCTTTCAGGTGCACAAAAAAAACTACTTTTAGCGTTCCTTAAGTAAATGATCCACATTCATCCTTCTATAAAGCCGAGGCCAAAGAAATACCCTAATTGGATTATTACATTACAAAGTTTATTTCTTCTTATGGTCATATTTAAAGCCTCTCTTCATTTAAGATCCTTTGTTTATTTAAAATGATAATGAATATAACCTGCCTTTATTTTTCAATATAGTTCCCTAAGTATGTTTACGAATACAAATAATACTTAATTTGTTGGAACCTATTTTTTAATAATTAAGGTTTGAAATTAACTAATTAATGCATTTAACCCAAGGTCTCTGAAGACCCTGAGAAGTATTATCCGTCTTCTCAGTTTCTGCTGTATCCGCCTTAAGGGTTTTCCGCAATTTCTTTTAACATTATTATACAAGCAACGCAAGTATATTATACCTTTTGATGTTATTACTCTAAAATCAAAAAACATGGTACAAATCCGAATGCATTCTGTAACTAAAGCTTATACTACAACAATACATAACTATTATTAAAAAGATGCTAGATTTAGTGCAGCATTTATTGTATAAAGTCATATACAGATATGCCTAAGTAAAATAGAAGGGCCAGGGGGAAGTGAAACTAAATGAAAAAGGGAGTTGCTCTTTGAAAAATTACATTCGGACCAAAATATTGTCACTATAACGAAAATAATAAAATACACCGTTTTTATGAGTCATGAATGTTTCTCTTGTTTAAACGCCTCAAGAGATGAATCGAAACATCGTATAAAAACTTATTACAGTAACGCGGTTTTACCGTAAAGCTAATTAGGAAGCTTGTATTTCCTCAATTAATATTTATCTTAGACTTTACCCTCCGCTTTTACGCTTGCCCTACGAAAAAATACAGAAAGCAGGTGCGGTTGTGCTTATGCTTTATTTTTTCTATGCCTTGCAAGGCTTAGCTTAGAAATTTATTTTTTTCAATCTTTATATGCAAGCCTGACAGCTTCTGTAACACACCACACCGAAAAAGAGATGATTGTCACGACTGTCTAAGGTCACCCAAGAGTCTATAAGCGAAGCAAAGGCTGATCATGCTAAAGCTCACTCAATTTTTATATTTTTAAGATAACGATAGCGTGCTTCACCAAGGATAGCTAACCAAGGATAGATGCATCCACTTTTGCTTCGGCAGTAAAAACAAAATACGAATAAGCTTCGCAGATTTTTACACATCATTGGCGAAAGCTACCTTAATCTTCAGGTAAGTATAATTAAGGGTTACAAAATACAACTAGTAGTGTTAAAGATCCTAAGGCGTCGGCCAACCTTTATTTATTATTATTTCTAGAAGCAAGGTTGCTTTATCTTGCAAAGCATGGAAAAAGTACAGCAAGCAAAATAAACTCCAGTTTGTACTTGTGTTTGACCTGAGAGATTAAGTATCTTAATTTGAGCTTTTTGAGGCGTTGGTTGGTGTAGTCATACATACATAGGTGCACTTGCCTCTAACATCCTGCTGAACTTTTTATTTTGGTTTTTGGAAGGCTATTTACCCTGGCTTTGTGCATTCTAAAAAGCCAAACATAAGAAAAAAAGTTTACTAAACTTAAAGAAAGCTTTAGCTAAATAAATAAGCTAATCCTTTAAAAATCTGGAATTCTGTAATTCATATTATCATTTTCTTAGATTTGAGAACGGAAAAAAAAGGTGACTCGACCCCTAATTCTAAAGATACCAATTTAGCAAGTAATGGTGTTACCCCTTACCATAGCAACGTTTTCCTTGTTAAAATTAGTCATGCTGCGAAAGGCGCAAAAACGGGCAAGACTAGTACAACTTCCTATTATATATATAGTTTATCTGAGCCTTGCCTTATATTGAACCAAAGTTTGGATATGCCGGTCTACGCTAAACCAGAAAAATTTTTATTTGAGCTCGCAAATCGTTATTAAGGCTATTTGTATTAATTAAGCTATAACAAAGTCAAGAACCTAAGTATTCAAAAAGTTCATATCATTTATCTTGTTGTGTTTGCTTTTTTTTCGCGACCTTTATCCCCCACCCCCAAATACAGCCGCTTTGGCAGATCTTGAAATTTGAAAAAGCACATCCCTTTTATCCTATTACGCTGCCTCAAAAAGGCTTATAAAAAATAGCGGAGCTGTGCGCCAGCTACCGAGAGGCCTTTATTTAATATACTATATATTGAAAGATATCCCGGCTTCGCTATCTCGCACGCACCTGAGTGCTTGAGGTTTTAGACGTTGACCCTCCATAAGTCTATAATTTTAGTTAACTAAACAAAGAACAGAATAGGAGTATCATAAAAGACGTTAGAAACCTTATTTGGAATCTTATAAGGAATTTTATCCTGACCAAAACCTCATCCTGCTCATATTATTATTAATTTTCATTACGAATAGGATCGGAGTCGACCGCTAATCTTTATTATCGGGAACAGGGATCACGCCTTTACCGTTAAGTACAATTCTAGTAATTATTAGCACAAGTTCTATGGAGACAAGAGAATTCGAAACTTATAAAAAGTCAATAGCTACGAGTTTACAGCTCAACCCTTCTTACGCGTTAAAAAGGAACCCTCCTTCTTCAAGAGAGATATATATCATAGTTTAATGGTTTAATTAATCCCGTGGCAACTCCATACAGGAAACCGGGTGTTAGGCGACTTAACCTAATTAGATAACCGCGGCCATTAACCGGAAATTCCACAAAATAGACAAGCTTGTGGTGCCTGTTTCATGGATACCATATCACAACAAAACCTTCATGATTTTTTTTTCTAAATTACTAAGAAAGCAACTTAATTGCAATAAAAAGCTCTTTTTCAGCACTGGTGAGAGTGGTTAGTTAACCAAATTCCAGGTGTCCATTCTCGCCCGTGACATGGTGATTCACGATTTAGCTAGTAGCATTTACTTATTCATGTAAGACGAATTTCCAGCCTAACCAAAATCCTCTAAGATTTTTTATCCCTGATTTTTTGGATTGCTTTAAATTCACATTTTATTGCCACTCCTTTGTTCTCCATGGCTTACAAATCTCATCATGTATATATTAAGTTATTATTTCATCAACTACCTGTATAATCTCTTTTTACGATTTCGTTCCAGCTTTATCATTTAAGTTCTTCTCCCCTGAAGGAGATTCAAATGGAACCTTTTAACTTATTAATATATCAGCTCTTTAATCAATCCTAAGGTAACTTGTAATTACACCTACTACCTTATGTATTATTAAGAAAAATGGGTAATAATACTAATCTATAACTATTAGAGAATTTCCTTACAAAAATACACAATTTTGAGTTATCATCCTTTCACTAATTGATACCCCACACCCAGGAAAATAAGGCAGTAATACCAACTTCCATTAAGGGCTTCAAACCCCCTATTTTTTGAGTTAATTGGAATATTAAATTGTACCCTCCAAATCCTATTTGGAACGCGGACGATTTTGCTAATTTTATAACCATACAACACCTTCAGCCGATGTAAACCCCAGCAATGTCATTGTGAGTCTGGTATGATAATAGTCTCGGACACTAAGGGTTAGATCTTTCAATTATATCGGGGTAAGTCTCCTCCTTTATGCATCAGATTAAACCTTTATTCATAGAAGCTTTTAATTGGGATACGATTTAGCAACCCTTTCTTTGTTAAATGTTCTTTATTTCTTTGATTAAAACAATAACGACCTTCTCCTAAATAAATAGTTAGTCTCCATGCATATTTTTTACTAATTAAAGGAAGTTTGAAAATGTTGTGGTATAACTAAAAAAGTTCGAATATTTTTGATCATATTAGGATTGTTTAACATAATTGAGAAAGACTATCTTCACCATGGCCCTTTACTATAGTACCTTCGCCTTATAAAAGATGTTGAAATATCACTTTAAGAATCTAATCGCTTCCTTGTGTACACTAATTACCCTAATCTAGCTTGACATATGGTAGAACTACGGATTCTTTTTCTTCAAAAATAATGGAAAGGATCTCTCTGGCATCCCAAAAAACCTGTTATTACAGACCAGGGGGTGGTCTAGGTCAAGTATTTCCAAAATCAAGTATCCTTACCCGCGCAATTTAGTTGAAAAATAAAGTGCTTGATTTTAGATTTACTGGAATATTTTTAGAAAGGGCTTTGGTTTGGATATTTTTTCGAATAACCCATTTAGGAGTACACCCTTAATCTAAATTATATTAGTGATACTACCGGCTACCTCGTTGCTCTTTTACCGCAATTACAAAGTTTGTTTTGCCGCTTGCGGACATTAACCTGTAAATTGAAGTTGGATCCCGCGGATAACCTATTTTCTCCTTTTCGAATCATCTTCTGACCATTATTCCAAACCTAGTACAATTAATTCCAGACACTCAAATACTTTCGATATATGGATTGTGGTACCAGAAAGCTTAAAGTGTCCCCGGATTTGATAAGTTTTATCCGGGTTACTTGAGCACCTAGCCCTCAAGAAGCAGGAAATTGGTGGGGCACCGGTCTCTGTAGCCCAATATAAAAGGCCATATGACTGTGCTTTGGTCCCCTTTTTTCTTAATCCATTCATATCCAAGGATCTAATGCCTTACTCCCGAAGTAGCGAACTCTTACTCCTATACAAATATTTTTATGTATTAGCCACGCATCCGAAAATAAATGCCAGGGATTCGTTAAATTACAAAGGAAACCATAGTTTTCCACAGTTAACTTGAAAACAGCCGGGCAACTCCTGTAATATTATTGACAAATTGTGTGTGAAGGTTTTTTTCGATGGATTTATCCGAATAAAACACCATAAGCTTCCACTAGCCTGGTTTATCAGAAAACGGTCTAGGGTGATTTTCAGTTCCTGCGTGCCCACATATAACTCCTTATGGTGCGACATGACTTGTACACTTTCGTTTTTAGCCAGAAATTTTTAATATTATAATTGTTTACTGAAACGAATCTAAATTTTGAAAGGGTTCATCCTATATCGATTGAGCCATTCATCATTTACTGGCAAATGATATTTGGGATCCTAAATCGTTTTTCTCTGGCCTTCGGTCATTCGCGCTCGTTTTTACCTAAAGGGGGGGTGCGCCTTCCGGCTGTTCCAGTCCCTTTTTGTATTTAAAACATTTCCATCTCCTCCTCCTAAAGCTACTCCTCTCCTATAAAACTCTATCAAAATAACTAACATTAATATTAAGGCTATCATTGCCGTCTAGGGTACCCCTTTAAAACCCCAATTTAATGATGAAATTAAATAATAGTCTATTATCGATTAACGCGAACTTGCTGCTACGTAGATTAGTACAAGACCCCAATTATCATACTTGTCAATATGATCAAATATATAAACCAAGCTTTATCAGATTTATATAACCTTATAGACTCTATCTTTGGACTGATCCAGAAATAGACTATTGCCACTTCTCTCAAGTTGACAGGTCAGCGCGTTAGTCCCATTGACCAAAAATTCCTCAGCTGTGTACTAATTTGCATTCGGGTTTTTCAGACAAAATGTGGTCGAATAACCTTCAGATTGGACTACGAGGTTGTTGGCCTAAGGTTAAGTCCATCACTTTAACACTACCTATCCCGAAGATGATTTTAGTCAACCTCTTTTAAGCAGGGAACTGTACCCCCTTATTTTTATGAAGGATCGCCCTCTCTTAAAGGGCCGGGTCAAATTTATCATCTTTTATACTACCGAACACCATTTTAATTTAAATTAACCTTTAGTATTGTAGTACTTAAAGTGAAGTAAATTCAAAACGTACGTTAGCCCATGTGTAAGCCTTGAAACAGCCATTCAAGTCAGGCAGCCGATCAACCAAACCAACCCATTTTATTTTTTGATTAATTTTTCATTTCTAAAAGCTTCTTTTATGAAAAATATGAATTGTTTCATTACATCCACGTAATAAAGTTCTTCAGGAATTTGAATTATAAACGGAGAGTGATAAAAGTATATTATGTTCTATTTATAAATAACTATAACTAATAAAAAATTCTCTTTGTTCCCTTATTACTATACAAAAACTAAGTCTTACCTCTGGGCGCTAAGACTATGAACTAAATTAACTTACTTGCCTACAAGCGCCTCATCAATAGGAAGCGGTAGCCTGCTGCATAATATGCAGCAACAACCTCAAGCGACTGCTAATAGCAGCTAGATGATGCACAAAGGACAATTTCTACCACTATTTTCTAATTTTGTTATTCCTTTACTAAGA
Organism: Ophiocordyceps xuefengensis; assembly: GCA_020975735.1. Lineage (NCBI taxonomy): Eukaryota > Fungi > Ascomycota > Sordariomycetes > Hypocreales > Ophiocordycipitaceae > Ophiocordyceps > Ophiocordyceps xuefengensis. The sequence continues at coordinate 5,259 of JACYFI010001887.1, read as the reverse complement.
TAAATTTTATATGTGTTATATAATTTTCCCTTTACTCTTGCTTTTACTCACTCTCACATATGATTGGACCTTTTAGTTTAGCAAACCTTGCTCTCCGGTAATATACACGCATAAAAAAAACTAAATACAAGTATTAATTTGAATGTGTATCTTATAGTAATTAAGTTTAGATGTATATAAAGTTACATAATTTATTAATATTTTTTCCTACCTAAAAGGAATGCGTTGTTTTTATTTTAAAGTTTACCTTACCATTAAAGGCTTAACATATCATTTAATGTTAGCGTTTTTTTACCTAAACAATCCCATTCACCCAAAATCTTCGCATGTTCAGCGGCAGATTTACGGGTAAACTCTTAGCATACCTATAAAGGTAGGGTGTACCCTTTGTAACTCAATAATAAATATATTCCTTCCTTGCTTTGGTATCAGAAATATGGTCACCCAAAAATTTTATCAAATATTTCTGATATTGGATATCTACGTGTATTCCTCTCGTTCCTTTTTACCTACCTTTCCATCAATTATTTCTGCATCATCCTTAAGATTGATTATCCTCCAGGATTAAGTGATATAACTTGCAAACTCACCTTAACAGATTATTACTCCATTACCACCACCTTTAAAATTCAGGATTTAATTAGGATGAGACGGGATTCGTTTTTATTAAGTAATCAATCTAATTATCATTGAATTATATTTCCATCCGTAAGGGGAATTCATCTTGAATAATGGGACGATAAGGACTTCAAGAATCTTTCCACCACATTCGGGGAAATGGTTTTCCCAATTTACCAAACTAAAAACTTCCTTTTAACACCGCTTTAATAAGAATATATCTAAAAAATAAAAAATGTTAATAATCAATATCAAATCATTAATACCAATAAACTTTAAATACAAGCCTAGTTTTAATACAAGCCCGAATTCTGTATAAGAGCTAGTATACTAAATAAGTTTAATAATAAATCAAATTAAATACTTCTTTAAAGATTTTACATGATTTAACAAAAATAAGCTAGACAAATTTCCATAATTCTTAGTTCTTATAAATAACTTAATGTAATAACCTACACAAAATTTTCCCGTATATTAAAACAAACTAATTAGTTAGAAAGAATAATAAATTACAAATGATGCTAATTATTATGATATTATCATTTTAAATACCTAGCTTATCCACATAATTAAGGAAATTCTTAATAAATTGTTAGAAAAACGTCGGAATGAAAAATAAAAATGTATTAATAAATGTTTTCACAAAAAATTTTTAGAAACTTAAATCTTCATTAATAACAAAATCAAGACATTTCTGAGTAAGTCTCATTAGCAGGAAATCCGCTCATCTTGGTTATCAAAATTACACCTCCTAGCCGGAACAATAAAAAGTAATTAAAATCTTGATTTAAATATTACAAAAAGTTGTATAAAATTTGTTTATAGAATTTTTTAGATAGTTCCATAGTCCAATTAGAGTAAGTCTAGCACGTCCTCTTTACTGGTAAGACACCTTTGTCCCCAACATACTACGAAAACTTTGAGCTTGGAGTAAGGCAATCATCAATTCTAAACGCTCCGAGGAAAGCTATTATAAAAAGTACGGTATCAAACCCCAACAGAAAAAAAACATCATACCTGAATACACTTATCATTGTAACAAAACCACTTTAAAAAACTCAATAACATGTGCCCTGCGTACTATGTAGCTTCCTAATCTAAACCCAAAGAGATACACATTTTGCAGATAACTACTTGAAATTCAATAGTAACTATTAAAGGTAAAAGCCTAATGGGCAACCTGCCGGGTACTTAGTTAAACGAAAAGATTCTCTAAACCATGTTTTTGGAAACCTAAATAAATGTGTTGCCCCTAATACTATTTGTAAAAAAACTAAAGAGCAAATGTTTAAAGCAAAATGTCCTGTAGTGCAAAACTATGTAAGGGGGCACCATCGGATTTAAATTATTTTATTAATCTTAAAATACACAATAAAAGTATAATGCCAAGCGAAAAAATTGTGTCCATTTCAGCACATTTATTTGATTTGTAACTATATTTCGTGTAATTGGTACGATATAAGAATTTCTTGGTCAGTTAGATAAGTGTCTATTACGTATATATTATTATAGTTATTAGCAACTAAGCTTTTTAAGATTAATTATTATTTAAACCCCGAAATTTCATTAATAATATCCTATATTTTTAAAGATAAAGTATATGTTACCACCAAAAATTCTAAAATTTAATAATCTCTTACTTATCAAAATGATCATTTAAGGGGACTTTTATTTCTGGTCTCAATATGTAGGAACCAAATAAGTTTACGATATATATTCTACTCTAATATGATAGATCTTTAACTAACTTATTTACTTCATATTCAAGTATTTATACTTATCTAAATGATATTTATATTTATTTTTATTATTAAACAGTACGTGAAAAAATCACGAGACTATTCTTGCGTTAGTTATGATATTTGATATATGATAGAACTAATACTATTAGAGCAAAAGCAAATCTATCTTCATTCATATAATAAAACGGGTTGGTTAAATTGTGGCATAGTTATTAAAAAAAAATTGCGCTTGATTATAAGTATTTTTATTTAATTCGTAAAACATTTAAAAAGTCATATTACATGCTATTATTATTAAACCATTTTTTAGGTTAGTTTAATAGTTTATTGTTTTAATAAATAAGTTATACCTACCTAGAAGTGGCAGCTTTGTATCTATCTGTGCACTTTTAACCCCGCACCTTTGGTTTAGTCTTTGACGCCACAGGGTGCAAGATATCCAGGGCGGTAAGACAAAGGAAAGCTTAGGTGACAGCACGCAAGCTCTAAAATAGGGATAGTTTGGAGGTAAAATCAGTAGGGTATGCATATCCTAAGGGGGTGATGCATCTGTCATGATAACCACAACCAAACAGCAGAAAAAAAAAGATAAAAACCCATCAAAGTATGGGAAGTCAGCAAGCAACTTTAACTATGACAAATTGCTGTAAACCGGAATAAACTAATCCTTTCTTACATGAATTAAAACTACTCTTGACTTGATATAGCTACTCAATTCTCAAAGAAGTATTCTCTGAAATTTTTTTTAATCAACTAAAATAATTAACATGAAATTTGTACTGGGCCTGAAAAGCGACCCATACTGCCTAAAACTCATGAAAAACCCTACCATTTTCCTTTTGATTCCAGTACTATGGCCATAGTCAACCTTGTTGTAGTAAGCCAAAAGGTTATATAATTTGGGATTGGCGCAACTTAGGTAACAATAAATTTTTGGTGCGGTCCCTCATCATAAGACTTGCGCCACCAAACGCCTCTATCGAATTCCTAAAACTTGATCATATATTTATTTTCTTCTACTATATTATGCTAAAGTAATAAACAATCGGATTAATTCCGAATTTTTAGTCAAAGTTTTATTATGTATAAATTCTAATATGTGTAGGTTTAAATAAACTATATCAACGGGTATGTTCATCCTAGGGGTATAGTTATTGACTACAGGCTTCGGGGGTATTATAGAAGGTGTTAGGGGGCCTTTGGGAGACGGTGTTGATGGTGTGGTAGACGATGAAAGGAGGGATTTACCTTGTTGGGTACTGGATTAGGGTGATTTGTGGATAATTGGTCAGGATTAATAGAATTGTAAATGAATTACCTTTTGAAGGTGGAAAATTAGATGATGTAAGATTCATGACTACCTTTTTTTTGTGCATTATTTGGCGTTATGGATTATGTTAAATCCCCACTTTTGTGTATCTTGTATTTATAAACATCTAGGGCCTTGCAAAAAAACCACCCTGGTTATGAATTATTTTCCTCTCATACCAAAAGCTTGATAATGGAGGCGCCAACCCCAAAAATAGCGAAAACACCATGAAAGGGGTTATTCACAATGTCCATATGTCCATTGACATAACAACTAAATATTTAATAATAAACAATTTATAGTAAGTGGGCCTTAATAAGGTAGTTACAAAATAAGAAGTCCGGAAGCATTTCAAGGGGTATAGTTGCTGTCATTAATCTTTTTTTAAGCTTAAACGTATGTTGATTTTAAAGGTCATTAATTGTGGTTCGTCCCCGTGTATACAAGGAAAGAACGATTTCCTCGTTTAGTATTTTCTATAGTTAACGTGTACTAGAGTATCTAAATTGTTTGATAATTACAATTCAAGGAGATCTTAGAACTATAAAAGCATATTTAGTACCTCAGAATAACATGTAAGACTCTAATTATCATCCAGGATATATACCCTAATATAACGTAGAAAGGTAAACTAAATCCCACTAAGAAATATTAGAATTCTCTTTTTATTTAACATCAGATAACATTGTTCTAGGAATCTAGTAATGAAACACCGAAAGAAGTCGATTAGAAAAACAACATTTAAATTTAATAAGGCTTGCTGTTATAATACAATAAGTGTACAGCCAAAACATATCCCATTTATGCTAAGTCTTTTCAGTAATCCCTGATAAGGATAAGAACTCCCTTGAAATTGAAGCAAAGGTTCGAAATTACCGTAATCATAAGATAAAAAAACATAAAGGGCATTAGGATTAATTTGAGCTAAACCAGTAAAGGGTATTGATGAATCTAGTCGCCAGTTGTACGTATAAAAAACTTCCCCCTGCGGAAAACAAAAAGACCACTTGATACAAAATTCTGGGTGCTAATGCTAAATTTAAATAGAAACTTCTAGAACCTTGAATAGTGTGTACTAAAGCAACTCATTAAATTATACGTGAGCTGGCCACTGAAAGGATATGCCAATTAACTGCCTTTAATATCTGTAGGTTCTCTAATAGTATAAAACTAGCATAAAGAACAGTATTGTTCCCTATACCAAGTAAAATTATAAAAGGTATAATCTGTGACTGGTAACGTTAGAGAAAGTAAAGGCTAAAATATGTCGTGAATATACCATATTGACTTACTTAAGGGAACAACACCGGCTAAAACAATACTACCTCCCAAGGGGGGTGACCCCACGTGGCCCTTTAGTTTAGGTCAATTATATCAACCATTCAAACCCGGTTATTTACAGGCAAAACGCTATGAAATCCCCTTAAAATAAAAATTTAGTGTCTTTATATTCTAAATTTAATCTAAATAAAGTATCAAAAATCAGTACTACCCAATAGGTGGATGAATATTTATAAATAAATAGAAATAATAAAGCAATAATAGAGCCTCATAAATGCTATAGTATAACAATAATAGAAAACTACCACT
>JACYFI010001885.1:0-10857 GCA_020975735.1 Ophiocordyceps xuefengensis | reverse complement strand
GGTTTACCTTACTATAGGTACTTTCCTTGTTAAAAATTAGTCTTGCTGCGAAGCGAAAACGCAAAAGCCAGCACACTCTGTTATTATAAGGTTATTCAGCCTCGGCCCTTATTCGAAACCAAAAGTGTAAGGATATGCCGCTCCCGCTAAAAAAATTTATATCTGAGTTTCCTAATCCTATAAGGCTCCTTTGTTATATAACTTGCTTAACAAATCAAATACCTATGTCAAAAAAAGTTACTTCTATTTATTTGTTGTGTTGTTCTTTTCCACCTTATTCCCACCCCCACCCAAACAGCCCAGCTTTGCAGATCTTAATGAAAGCGATAATCTTATCCTATTACGGCTTCTCCAAAAGGCTATAAGAAAATAAGCCACCCTGTGCGCCCAGCCTACCTAAGAAGGCGCTATAATTTTTAATAGCTAATATTGAAACAATAGCCCGTGCTTCCGCATCCAGGCCTAGAAGTCTGACGATTTTTAGGACCGTTTGGACCCCCATAAGCTATAATTTAGTACCTTAAAAAAGCAAAAGAATACAGAATAGGAGTCATGAAAGGAACCCTTAGGAAAATCTTATTTTGGAATTTCAGAATTATTGACCAGAACTCATCCTCTCAATTGTTTATGTATTATTCGGGGATAGATCGGAAGTCGTACCGGATATCTATTATCGTGACAGGAATAAACCTTTACCAGTTGATGTTGCTAATATTGGGTAATCAATTTTCATGCACATAACTGGCAGGGACAAGAGATTCGAACTCCTTAGGAACTCTACTAGCTTATCGAGTTTCAAGCGTCACACCCTTCTTTAGAACCGCGATAAAAGCGAACCCTGCCTTTATTAGAGAAAATATTAAAATATAGTTCTAAGTAATTTAATTCCGTAGCAAACTTCCACTAACACAAGAACCGTATTTTCGACTTTAACACTAATTAGACCGCGCATACGAAGAATCCCCCGAATATAGGACAGCCTTTTGGTGCCCTGGTTCATAGTATACCATATCCTATGCTACAAAACCTACATGTTTTTTTTCTAATTAGCTAAGAAAGCAAACTTATTGCAAAGCTCTTTTTCTAGATGTACGAGTGGTAGACCAATCCGTGGCTCATTCACGGCATGGTGATTTGCCGATACTATTAATACTATTATTCGTCGGAAGTTCCGTTACAATCTAAAAGATTTTTTATTGGCTATTTTTTGAATTACTTAAAATCTACATTCTATTGAATCTCTTTGTCTCATGGCTTATCAAATTTATCAAGATAATAGATTAATATTTATTTTCAGGCATACCTTACAATACTCTTTTACCGATTCAATTGCACCTTTTATCACATTACATAAGTTTCATCATAAACACCTAAAGGGAGATACATGGGACTTTAACTTAACTATTTCAGCTGCTTTACATTCAAGCTAGTAATTCTTGTACACTTTTAACCTACTACCTTAATGATTATTAAAAAAAATGGGTATAAATTATAATCCTATAATATTAAGAGAATTTCTTTACAAAATACAAGATTTTGTAGTAACTCTTTCTATTAATATTACACACCCGAAATAGGCAAGGTCTAACTCCATTAAGGGCTTCATCCCCGTATTATTTTCGAGTTTATTGGAATATATTGTGCTCCGAATCCTGATTTGGACGCACGGAGATTTGCTAATTTTTAAACCATATAACAACTCTTCACCCGATGTAAACCCCAGCAATTCATTTCGAGTCTGGACTGATATAGTCTGGCACTAAGGGTCTAAGATCGTTCAGGTTATACTGGTAACTCTCTGTTTAAAGTTCATCAGGAATAAACCCTTTCATTCACTAGCAGCTTTTAATGACCTACAATTGCATGCAATCCTTCTATGATTTTAAATTGTTCCTTCATTTTTCCTGATTAAAACAACTGGCTTCCTAAAATAAAGGGTAGTCCGCTATTTTTTACTATTAAACGAATGTTTATCCGGAATGTGGTTATAAGTAAAGTCGATATTTGATCTATAGATGTTCTATACATACTGAAGACGTATCTTCACCATGCTTTACATATAGTACCCTTCCTATTAAATCTGTTTGAATACACTTTTAGATATCTTAAATCCTTCTTGGGTAAATAATACCTAATCTAGGCTTTCACAATATGTAGAACTGATCTGATTTTTTTTCAATAATATTGGAAAAAGATCCCTCTGCATCAAAAAATCATGTATTAAACTCGGGGGTTTGTTTACTTTTAGTATTCTAAATAGATCTCGCCGCAATATTGAATAATACAAACGTGCCTGGGAATTTAAATTATACTAGGACATATAATTTTAGAAAAGGCTTTGATTTGATAATTTCTTTCGAAAACCCATTAGAAGTACACCTTAATACTAAATTAATTAGTATAACTACGCTACCGTGCTCCCTTTAACAATTAAAGTTTTGTTCTTTATGGTTGCGGACATTAAACTTGTAATTGGAACTTTAAGTATCAGCGATAACCTATTCTCTTCGAATCATCGTCTGACTTATTACATACCTGATAATTACTTCGCACTCCAAATACTTTCTGTAAATATGGTTTTGATCCATGCAAGCTTTAAAGTGTCCCACGGGATTTGATACTGTTGTTACCCGCTGGTTACTTGGGAGACCCTAGCCTCAAGAAGCAGGGAAGAATGTGCCACGTCTAATAGCCCACAACATAAAGCGCCATGAGGACTGTCTATGTCCCCCTTTTTTATATCATATATCCAGGATCTAAGCCTTATCGTGTAGCGGGACTTTTTACTCTATAAAAATATTTTTTTAACTATAGTAAGCCCCACCCATCCAAAAATAAAGCAGGGATGTCGTTAATTAACATGGAAACCATAGTTTCACAACATTAACTGAAACAGCTGCAACTCCTGTAATATTATTTCAAATTGTGGTAAGGCGTTTTTCGAGGATTATCGGAATTAAACACCCTTCAACTACTGTTGTGCAGGAACGGTCTAGTCATTTCGTTCCTGCGTTTTGGGCCACATTACTCTGAGGTGGGATATGCTTACAACTTTCATTTTAGAGCCAAAGAATATTTATATTAATTGTTACTGGATCAACTAAAGTTATAAATTGTTTCATCTAATCCTATGGCACTCATCTATATACTGCAAAGACACTTTTGGATATCAAATCCCTTGTTCTCTGTTGCCTTCCGTTCCCTCCAAGTCAGTTTTACCTGACAGTGTCCTTGCCTTTACGAGTCCCTTTTGGTATTAAAGATTTTCTATTGCGCTCCCTCCTAAAGTTCTCCCCTCCTACCTTATAAAACCTCAGTCAAAATACTAACATTATATAAAGCTATATATTGACGGTCTAGGTACCCTTTAATAAGCCAACAATTGGATGAATAATTACTGTCTCTTACGTATCACCCGCTACTGCTGGCACGTAATTAGTCAAGACACGACATATAGCTACTGTCATTTCAACATATAAACAAGCTTTTATTTCAATTTATATAATACATTAGATCATCTTTTTAGGTCCTGATTCAAAAAAGGATTGCCTAACTTTTTCCCAAGGTTGCCAATTCAGTCCGTTTAGGGCCAGAATGACAAAATCCTCACCTCTGAACCTACAATTGGCAATTAGGGTTTTTTCAGACCCAATGTGGTTCGGTACACCCTTTGCAGAATTCGACTACGAGAGTTGTTGCTAGTTAAGGTCATCCCTAACCACTACCCATCCCGAGTATTTAGCCTATCTCTTAAGCAGGACTGTACCCTTTTAAGTTTAATTATGAAGGATTTCCTTCTCTTTAAAGGCCGGCAAACTTATACCTTATATACTTAACCTGTTACACCACTTTTAATTAATAACATAGTATTGACGTTACTTAATTTCAAGTAATTCAAAACGGACGATTAGTTGCATTGTTGTCAAGCACTTGAACAGCATGCAATCAGAGCCATCACCAGAACTCAACCCATTAATTTTTGGATGTAAATTTTCATTCATAAACTTTCCTTTTTGAGTAATGGATGTTTCATTTACGATTCCACCTTATAAATTGTAAAAAAATCCTTAAAATTATAAGGATGAGGCTAAATTTTTAATAATGTTATATTTAGATAAAAATACTATACTGATAAAAATTACTCATTTTTTGGCTTCTACAATATTTAGAGGACTTATCTCTGGAGACTAGACTATGAATAATTACTATTCATAAAGGGCCCTCATAATAGAAGCTGGTTAGCCTGCTCTGGCATAAATATTGGCAGCACAACCTCCAGCAACAGCTATAGAGTATGATGCACCAACCACTTAATTTCTACCACATTATCTAAATTTTTATTATCCTTAAAATGTGATAATTTTCTTAATTGTTTAATATAATAATTTTCCCTTACTTACTTTTACTCACTCTCACATTTAGTATGAAAAACTTTTAGTGTTAGCAAACCTTGCTTTCCGGTATTTACACCGCATAAAAAAAAATACCGCAATAATTTCAATGTGTCCATAGAGTAGAAATTAAGTTATAACCGATGTATTTAAATTGATTTATTATTATTTTTTTTCTACTAAAGAATCTTGTATTTTTTTTTAAAGTTACGCTTACGTATTAACAGCCTTTACTAACCTATATAATTGTTATCGTTTATTTCTAAGTCACTCCCCATCCACCAAACCTTCGGCTGTTCACGGCCAGAGAATTTACCGTTAAACTCATTTATACCTAATCTAAGGTACGGTGTATACCCTTGTACTCAAAGATAAATACTATCCTTCTTTCTTGTTCAGTAAAAGTATGGTCACCAAATTTTTATTCAAATGATTTTGTATTGGTATTTCTACGTTGTATTCCTCGCTAGCTTTTTTCTCTAACCTTATCCATAAATTTATTTTCGTTCATTCCTAAGATTGATTATCCTCAGGAATTAAGGTATATATTTCAAACTCCCCTTTATCAGTGATTATTACCTTCCGTTACCTACCACATTAAAAAACTGAGGTATTTATTAGGGCTGAGGACGGGTCCGTTTTTATTATGATAAATCATGTCTATTTGTCCAAATATGAAAATTTAATTGTCATCCTAGGGTATTCACTAATTATGAACACGAATAAACTCAATCGTTTCAAGCTAATTCGAGTTAATTTTATCCAAAAAATTTTACCAACTAAACTTTTCCTTTTTAAACAATTCCGCTTTAATAATTATTATCTTAAAAAACCAAAAGTATAAATAATAATAAATTAAATCATTGAATACTAATACTTAAATTACAAAGCCCCAGAGTCTTAAATCAAGCCCATAACTGTATCAAACACTTAGTACTACTAAATAGATTACTAATAAATCAAAAATTTTAAATACCTTTTTAAAAATTTTTTAACATAAATTTAGAAAATAGCTGAAATAAAATTATTCCATAAATTCCTTAGCTCTTTTATAAATAGCTATTAAATAATCTACACCAAATCCATGATTAAATACAAAATAAATAGTGTAGAGAAAGAGGAATAAATAATGATGCTAAATTATGAATAATTATACATTTTTAAATATCCTAGCTTTATCCCAAAGTAACTAAGGGGAATTCCTTATAATAAATTTAAGAAAAGACTCGGAATAAACATAAAGATTATTTTATAATGTTTTTAACAAAATAAAAATTTTTAATGAAACTAAATCATTTTATAACAAAATCAGGTACCAAATTTCGAGTAAAGATCTGATATACTTAAGCCGATAATCGCTGAGTCTTGTTTAATCAAATAACCTCTCGAGGAACTATAAAAAGTAACTAAATCTGTATTTAAAAAATAGTACCAAGTGTAAAAAAATTGTGTATAATTTTTTTAAATGGTTTCAAGTCAATTAATGTGAAGTCTGCAGGTCCGGTTTTTAAATGTAAGAACTTGTTCCTAGTGGAAAACGTAGACCTTGGATTTAAGGCAATCAATCACTTCTAAACACCGAGAAAAGCTATTATAAAAAGTATCGGTATCAAACCCCAATAAGAAAAGAAATCAAACCCTGAAGAATTATATTGTAAACAAAACCCACTTAAACATACCCAATAACGATGTTCCTTGCTACTATGTAGCTCGTTAACTCTTAAACCAAAGAGAAACACATCTGCCAAGATACCTGATGAATTTAAAAGTAACTAATAATATAAGAGCCTAAAGGGTGCACCTGCCCGAGTAACTCACTAGGGATAAGAAATTTTATAACCCATGTTTGGAAACCCCTAATTGGTTGCCCCACCCCAATGCTATTGTAAAACTTAAGAGCAATTGTATAAGCAAAATGACCCTGTAAGATTGGAAAACTGAAGGCACCATTCCATTAAATTTTTTGTTAATAAAATACATATAAAAAGGTATATATTAAAGGGAAATAAATTTGTCCATTTCCTTGGCATTTACTTGATTTTGTAACTCTATATTGTCTATTGTTACGTATAGAAGATTCTGAGTATATGATTAATTGTTACTACCTAATGTCTTATTATAGTTAGCTTGCAACTAAGCTTAAGATTAATATTAATGTAACCTCCATTTATTAAGTAAAATCCGGGATATTTGTTTAAAAGATAAATGAAGTTACCACCCTAAAACCTTCATTAATTTAATATAAATCTCTTACTTGCAAATTGATCTAAGGGACTTTATTATTTCTGTAAATTAATGTAAGAAACATTATTAGTATATATTAACTTACTCCGTAATATTTAATGGGATCCTTTAAAATAACTAATTACTTAAAAGTTTTTATACTATATAACTGAAATATTTTATAATTATACCTTATTAATTAACATTACGTGATAAGAATAAACGAAACTATTCTTGGTCAGTAATATATTTAGATAAAGTTGTAATGAGAAATAATACTATTAAGCAAAAGCACAATAACTATTTCATTCATATAAAAAAAGGTGTTAAATTGTGGCATATTTTAAAACAAAATTTATTTAATAAACGTTATTTTATTTTAATCGTAAACAACTTAAAGCATTTACAGCCTATAAATAAACCAATTTTCTAGGTAGTTTAAATACGTTTTAGTTTAATAATAGTTTATACTACCTAGGAAGGGTCAGCTGTTTGAAACCCCCATATCCTGGATTGTAACCCACCTTGCTTTAGCTTTACCTGCAGCAGGGTTTGCAAATATCGAATGGGTGTTAAGACAAGGATAGCTTAGGTGGAAGCTACGCAAGCTCTAAAATAGGGATAGATTTGCGAGGGGGAAAACATAGTTGGCCACTATCCCCTAAAAGTAGGGTTGCATGTACATGTATGGTTATCACCAACCAAACGGCTAACAGCAGAAAAACAGAAAAAACCTAAGTAATGACTAATCAGCGAAAGCACGTAAACAAAAATCTCGAATTGTTGAATTTCCGGAACTAACTTAATTTCCTTACGTGATTATTCGTTCTATCTATGAAAGTTTGAAAGATTACTAATCCAAAGCAAATATCTTGAATTTTTCTTATATCTAACTAAATATTGAACAATGCACTTTGTCGGTGCTGCAAAGCCCTCTATCTAAAAGCTCATGTAAAACCCCAATACCCATTTACTTTATTCAGAACTATGGCCATAGGTCAAACCCTAGTTGGGTGCAAAAAGTATTACTTTGAGAGTTGGCATGGCACTGTGTGTAACAGATAAATTTGTGCGATCCTCAATTCCATTAAGAAGCTTGGCGCAACCTCAAACCCTTCTGAACGAATTACAACCTGATCATAATTTATTCCTATATACTGAGTATTAAACAATCGATTAAATCTATTTTTATCAAGATATAGTTATGTAATCTAAATTCATAATGATGGTGGGTAAAATCAAAACTTGATATCAAGAAGTATGTTCTCTAAGTGCAAACTTATTAACTACAGGTCTTCAAGGGTATTATAGGAAGGTTTTTGGACCTTGAGACTGGTTAGATTTTTGTGTAGAATACGACGATTACCTTGTTGCGTAGGGATTAGTAATTGTGGTATAAATGGATCAGTTGATTATAAATGGTAGATGATTACCTTGAGGCGATTAGAGATTGTGCGCATAACATTGCTAGTACCTTCTTTGGTTGCATATGGACTATGGATTATCATAAACCCCCACCTTTGGGTATCTTGTAATTTATAAAATCGCCTCAAAACCCCCTGTCTTGAATTACTTTCCACGTCTAATACAAAGGTTTAATCATGAGGAACGCCCCAAAAAGCCCGAAACACCAGAAAGGGTTATTCACAATGCCATTAATATGGCCGATAAACTAAAATATTTTAAATAATAAACCCCATTATTAGGGGTAAGAGCTAACTAAGTAGGTAAAAATTATGCAGCGGAAGAAATTTAGGGTATAGTTGGGCTGTCATATATTCTTTTTTTTAGCATTTAAACTTTATTCTGTGGATTTAATAGTTATTTATTCTTATGGATGGTTGCTCCTTGTCGTATAACCCAAGGAAAAAGAATGTTTCCTACTATTACGTTATTGTTATCAGTAACGTAATACCAGAAGAATATCTAATTTGGGTATAATTTTACAATTAGAGAGAATATAACCTATAAAGGCATATTAGAACCGTAGAATACATGAATACGCCTTATCTCATACCAGCGAAATATACCTAATATTGGTGTAAAAAGAACTTAATCAAGAAATAATTCAGAATTCCTCTTTTAATTTACATCAATAACGATTGTTCGAGGATCTTAGTAAATGAACACCCACGAAAGATATAGATTAAACATCATAAAATTGAATAGGCTGCGTAACACAAATAGGATGTACAGCAAGAATCCCATTAACTGTATCTTTCAGTATCACTTGGATTAAAGATAAAACCCCCTATGGAATTGGAAATTAAAAGGTGACCACAATTAACTATACATAGATAAAAAAACAATAGGACAAATATTATGGCAGTTGATCGACTAAAACCTCTTGTAGAATATATAGATCGTAGTCCCAGTTCTATCGTATTAAAAACTCCCCCTGGCGCAAAACAAATGGGCCACTTAATAACAAATCCCGTGTGCACAATCCTAATAATAATAGACCATTCTAGACCTTGAATAGTGTGTACTAAAAGCATCTTATGGTATACTGAAGCATAGCACTAGAGAATAATTGCAATCTAACTCCTTTAAATATCTGTAGATCAATAGGTATAAAAACTAGCATAAAAGAACCAGTTATGGTCCCTATAACATAGAAATTATAAAAGCTAGAATTAAATGTAACTTTTAGAAAAGTTATTGAGGTATAAATTATTCGGAAAACCATATAGACCTTAACTTAAGGACAATCCCGGGCTAAAACGAATACACCTCCAAGAGGGATTGACTCCAAACCTGTCCTTGAGGTAGTCAATATTCAACCCATAAACCGGTGTTTTTTTTAACAGCAAAACGCTTATTAAATATCCTACATAATTAAAAATATTTGTGTTTAATATTCTAAAATTTACATTTAATAAAGTATCAAATCAGTACTACCATAGTGCAGGTGGATATATTAATATAGATAAATAAATAGAGAACAGTAAATGAGCCTCATAATGTATATAAGATAAATGTTAACAGCAGTTAATTTTCATTTCATCAGACCCCAAATAACCTACTTATATCTAAAATAAAGGAGGTAAGATAACTTTGCAAAGAATATATAGAATAACATTATATCCTAATTCCCGCAAAATACGGCTAACAACTAACATTCTAGACATACATATTACTAAATAAGAATTTTTTTATTTCTTTATAGAATTCAATTTGATAGTAACGCACAAGGTATTTTCTTGGTTGAGTTAATAACATAAGGTATACCGTTATTACATCTAACTAAAAAATATTTCAAATGTTGAAGTATTATAATGTTCTTGTACATCTTGAAATGGATTAGTTAACTTATTATTAAATACTTATTGAAGAATAATTGAACGATATAATCAATATTCATTACACTATTATAAGTACTAATATTTTTGAGTAGCGTGGAGCTACGTAAGCTTTTAATTTTTTTTTTTCATAAGAAGGGAGTTTATACTAAGATATCATAATTGCACCTATGAATAGGTACAGTTAAATAAAAAGATAATACATTGTACAAAGCAATATATTTATCTGGAACCTTTAGATTTTTGAGTTTTAGCCCTACTACCTAACTAGGCCAATGGCACAATCAATTTTCCTGGTAGAGAACTTTGCGATACTGAGTTTTCTTGCTTGCTTTCCAGGCCTGCGAAGCCAGCAGGCAGCGGTCGGCTGCCTGCACAAAAATAGCGAGCTCAAGATTTAGTGCGAAAAAAATTAATCTTTTTCTAGCTAACCCTTCAAAGCATAGGAATAATAAAGCTGGAGCACATCCCCACCCTTATAAGGCTAAAGCTTCGTTTAGGTAGCCAACAGGGGAGGCCGTGCCTGGCGCTCTGAGGTATAAGGATACGCCTATTTTTTTAAGAGAGCCAGAAGCCAGCCCTAAATTCCTAAAATTAATCTTTAATATATAGTGGACTATTCTTACGCACAAGAGTAATTTATTTAGTTGTTCAATTCTTTAGTAGACGTGGCAAGCTAGGCCGCGGGTTTGTAATTTGCTATTGCTAGCAATACAAATGAGCCGCTCTTATAGATTAGCTAGCTCATACTATAAATTTATGTCGATTCATAACCTGATACTTATTACGGGGATATACTCTATTTTAATAAATCTATAATTAAAATAAAATTTTAATATTTTGATATAATATAACCCCACAACATATATAATAAGAAGTATTAAGAACAATAAAATGCCAAAAAATTATGGCAGTAAGCAACAGTTCAACAAAGGACGATC
>JACYFI010001883.1:0-11322 GCA_020975735.1 Ophiocordyceps xuefengensis | reverse complement strand
AGATCTATAACGGTTTGAGTCACCCAATACTATTATTAACCTGGCTTTTAGTATTTAATACTAAACTCGTTCGAGCATTAATACAGGTATTAAATGTTTATTACATAGACTTTTTTCATTAAATGGTTTTAATTAGACTAATTAGGACAATAAACTTTTATTCCAGAATATGAACCAGTGAAGTTACTAGTGTCTTCAAGCAGAATTCCGCCCCTTTCCTGATTTGTAATGATGTCTATGGTAAGTACATCTTTCTTATGGAACGTCATGGTACAAGGGTTTCGGTATATTGTTTAGGATCACGTTAAATTCTTCGTGCTTCATGCTCTAGAGACAAAAGCGCTCTGTTTACGAGGTCATAAAATTATGGGCTGTTCTACAGCCTATAGACACATGTCGATTTATAAAAACCTCTTAAAGTTCACTTTAACCTAATAATTAGGAACCCCTTAACTCTGGTCTGGGCTTTTCCACTTTTGACATCAACGGGAAAGATCTGCTTTATAAAAAAAGTTATTCCCTTGATTAGTTCAATATAATAATTTGTGAACTGTACCCATTTAGACAACGGGTTCATTTTAACGGGCCTACTTCGGAA
Source organism: Ophiocordyceps xuefengensis (assembly GCA_020975735.1). Taxonomy (NCBI): domain Eukaryota; kingdom Fungi; phylum Ascomycota; class Sordariomycetes; order Hypocreales; family Ophiocordycipitaceae; genus Ophiocordyceps; species Ophiocordyceps xuefengensis. Next base: position 10,724 of record JACYFI010001883.1, on the reverse strand, counting down.
GCTCCTCTCGAATTTAATAAAAAAATATTAAATTTAAAATAAATTATAATGCTAAACTACTCTCTGAAATATCACGATAGAGTTTTTTAACTAATACTATTCTCTTATTTCTACAGCTGTCTGTTTATAATACCTAACATATTCACCAGCTTAAAGGTTAAAGAGAAAACATCTAATGTTTATCGTTTGTCCTAGATTTAAAGTCTAACATGATTTACCCTCACGCCACTTTGCAGTTTTTAGTGAATATTTGCTAAAAGCCTTCCTGCGGTATAGATACGTGATTTGTTTTCTATGTTTAGTGGTAAAGGCTAAAGATCAATTTTATCTTTAAATTCCTGATAAACTTCTTTACGCTAATTTGTACTGATGAAGATATTCTTTTATGCTCTTCCGAAATAGATTTTAATTTAAACCCTTAACTAATTCTTTCATCAACCGTTGTTTAGGAACCGAGGCTCCCTAAGTAAACGAATAACGATTTTCTTCAAAATATTCTATACAGGGTTTAACCTATACAAATAGATTGCTTTAGATTTCTCCGTATAGAAGGTTTCTTTGCCTTTACATACTACTTGATATTTGTAAAAGTAAACTTAGTAAATGGCCATGTTTTTGAATAAAGCAGCATTGAAGTAATCGGGTCGTAAGGATTTGCCTTTTTAGAGCGCGATGCGCCCACTCTTCCTTATAGATAAGCCACCAAACTCTTTTTTGCTAAATTTTAAACCATACCTACATTAGCTATTTACCATTGAACCGTTAATTTATTCATTTGTATAATTACCTGATTTACTTGTTTTTTATATCTAAATATATTGAATTTTTCTTGCTGGGCTGGCTTGGGGCAGCAACAAACATTGCATTACTTTATAACTTTTACAGGTATTTTGAAGATTGTCCGATTGTTAAATATAAATTTTTATAATGGATTTTTGTTATTTGAATACGTAAAGATTAGTTAATCGTTAAACTTAATTTATAGAAGAATAATAATTATTCTTATGCCATTTGGCATTCATACGAATGAGGCCTGACTATATCGTTTAAGCAATAATTATCATAACTATTAAGTTATAAGGCCAACCCGCAAACTTTAGCCTGATTGAACAGCACACTTATGGTGCCTTGGCTGCGGAAATTCCATTTTGCGTTAACCATCATGATCTAAGCTTACCTCCCCGAGTATTAACTGAGCCTTACAGATCGTATACTACTCTTACTTGGATATGATTGTCTGTTAGGACGTTGCCGCAATTATGTGATTTAATGAGGCAGCTTCAAATTTCCTACAAAAGGCTGTACTTGTCAACCTATCATTCTATGTCTGTAATCTCAAGAAATATTCCATTGCGTCATTTCCCAGACTACATACTCACTTATAAATATTTCATGATCCCCAATTGTAAAAAAATAAAACGCTTTACACATCTTGTGTGGAATTAAATATATGTACTGGCTAGATATTTTCTTAAATTGCCTACTCATATAGGGTTTGGCAGAAAAACAAATCTACTTTCTTTTTACGAAATTTTTTATATGTATATAACCATTATATTCAAATAGCCAAGGCCTCCGGTAAAGCTGAAGGTCTTCTCCCTAAATAATAGAGTTACTGTATATACTTCATATTTATCCGTTTTACCAAAACAAAAAAATACTTACTCTGACTTACTTAATGAATAATATTTTTTATTTAATTCTTCCACTTTTTATAAAAGCTTTAGCTAACCTACTGGCTAGTAACACCTCTATGTGTTATAGCGCTCCTGCTGTTAAAATTATCCAAACAAGGGCATAACGTTTTCCTCTAGTATATATAAATAACCATCGACCTGTTACAAATCACTATAAGCCTATTATAGCTGGAATTAGTTTCCTTGCGCGTGTTTTTTTGCCTGCAAAATTTTAACCTCTTCTTGCTTTAATGTAGATATTTTTATCTTATTTACCTTGTGGTAAATATTCTTCCTGTTGCGCAATAGATACTTGATATTTTCTACTCCTTGCATTAAGTATACGTTTTCTCTAAAAAACTTTAGAGTTGTTTCGTGTATGTTTTATTGCCTAGAAAAGAAATGTGCCTTTTTCTAGTTACGTTATATTGGTGGGTTTTAAAAAAAGTCTAGATAGTGATTGTTTCTTTGTTAAACTCAGTTCTCTTATCAGTAAATATATTCCTAATTTACAAAATAAGAAGAGTTACTTATATCCATATTTTAAAAGGAGCGGCTCTTGCGCCGCGTTGAAGAACGGTGTTTAGTAAAGCTTAGAATGAATAATAACCACTATCAATATTTATAAAATCTATTAAGTTAAATAAAGGAAGCTAACATATCCCCTCCGGGATTAGTAATTTAATTATTAATATGTATTAAATGCCAGCAATATAATACCAACCTTTAATTTCTATCCCCTGAGGGAGAGGGCAAGCCCCATCATTCAATAATTGAATTTTTATCCCGAGGATAACTATTGGTTAACATTGGAAGGGATTAGGGTGTCATACCAGTAGTGTATATTCGTTTTTTTCCATGTGAGCCCTTGCGCCTTAATTATTATTCTGGTATACAGTCTTTTAATAACAATTACTTTGTAATTTAAAGGCCTATATGGGCTAAGTTAATAAAAATGTGTACACCCAAAAAGTACCTACTTTCTAATATGCTAGCAATTATCTACTATCAGTGGTCAGGAAGATTAAATAAGCAAACTGCATAAGCAAGTGTTTTGTTTTATATTTTAATTACTAGTATACTGCTCTTCTTATAAAAAACCTGTAAATACATAAGACACCTATTGGAGCTTTAATTTCGTCTTTTATTAAAATTCTTATCCTGTCTTTACAATATAGGGCTGACTTATATCTTAAGACCTTATAATTATGGAGCATTTAATGCTTCCAGCGGTAATTAGCCAGTTTTATTATAAGCATACCAACAAATTTAGTCCGATGAACTGCAACACCTTATAGGTGTTTGTGGCTGCCTGGAACGCCCATTAATTACATTTACCGTATATGAATCTATGATTTTTTACCTTACCACGCATCATTACCTGTGCACAATATGTACCAATATTTGCTGGGGGGTCGAAGATTGCTTTTTAGGGTTTTTCCCGTCAATATTGTGGTCTATGCAGAAGTGTATTTCCTAATAACTGGCTAATTAAAGGATTAGCTTTACATTTATATTCCTTAACCAGCTATCACAAGTCATTTGTCTTTACACTACACCTACACACAGTTCTTCGGAGGAATTTATTGCTGATAAATCAGCCGTTCGGACTTTTTATAATCCTGCACTATGGTAAAATCACCGTGCTTCGGAGTCTAACTTTAAGAACCTGTTTCGTTTAATTTTTAACGCGCCGGTTTGAAACTACGAGACTGCTCCCGCTATCTAAACGCGTAATTTGGTTACCCGTGAGCAAAAGGTTACTTCTTTTTTATCGAACTGCTCTATAAAAGAGCTAGTTTTCCGTTTTAGTCCCTCCTGGACTTTTCATTCTATCGCTCATGAAATTTCTATTTGCCTTTTGTAGGAAGGGTTCCCCCATTATTTAACCCAGTTTTCTGTACGTTATACGTTTATGGCTACTTCTGTTTTACTCAACGTTTAACGTCATTAGAACTCTTTTGATTTTATTTTTCACTGAGTTCACTAAAGATATTTTCGTAATTCACTTCGTTAGAGATTAGTTTCTTCTTAAGCAGACTTTAAGTTAATTAAATGGAAGCGTTTACCCCAATATTCTGCATGTACCCAGTTTTTACCTCCTTTGCCAAGAAGCTTTATAAAATCAACAATAAGCAAACAATAGAGAGACTACAGCTCCCTTTAATTTTTAAGAATAAGAAAATTTGCAATGACCTGGAGACCCATCAAGTATATTTTACATAATTTATTTTTATCAGTTAATAATAATTAGTTTCTACAAATTGCTTAACTACAACTTCAATGAGATAAATGAGCTTTGGCTAAGAATAAATAAGGTTTGATTAACGCCAGGTTCCAATTCAGCACCCCTTTCACTAGAGGGTATAAAATTATTGGAGTTTTTCTTGCCTATGGAATATGGAAATGTTTCTCTTCTGAATAACATGGAAAAATTCCATAATTTAGTTTTTCATTAAAATCACTTAATAATTATAAGTAAATACTTTATATATTCTTTTGTATTTATAACTGGTATCTCTACATGATTTCTAAGGGTAAGGTTATTATATTACGGGTTACTGTGAATCGAAACAGGAAAACCTCTCCAAGGAAGCAGCTTCAAACCACTTCAGACCATAAACCGTTGTGGATCTTGACATCCGTATTAGTGTTAGGCATTTTAACACTAGTACTATAAACAGATATAACTCAAACTTTCAGTAGATCATAATCTATTAATATGTAAAACACCCTTCCACCCCCTCTAATTATTTATAATCAAATTGGATAATAAAATAACCTTCCAAAATAGCTAAAGGGATATGAATAATATCTTGGCGCTGCACAACCAAAAAAATTGATACATATTATAGTTTTCTGCAGGAACCTCACGAAGGCGCAAAGCACCCTATCTAGGAGATAGGGGTTATGTGGACCGGAAAGAAATAAAACAGGAATAGCGTTAGCAACTATAAAAATTTTTCATAGGAAATATAATTTCTCAATTTGCTGCAGCCTGCATGCTGGGCTACTACATTCCTGAGAGCTGTCAACGGTTTTGCCCTCTGGCCTTGACCCCCCCCCCTATGTCTTCGAGATTTTGAGTGGCGTGGCTGTCTCCCTCTTTTCGTTACAGGGAAAATTATGTATGCAGTTACCTCTTGATGACGTGTGGTATAGTGAAACAAGTACTAATGTAAAATCCCTCTTACTATCCCGCGTATGCAGATAAATGAAGCAAAACCAAGCACTACCTACTTTTTTTTTCCACTAGTTAAACCAGCAGCCCTTGACGCGACCCTCATTAAGCCTTGCTTCACAATCTCTTGAAACATTATTTTTTCCTAATCCTGATCCCCTTGGCTTTGCCACCCCACCTAGGGTGGGTCTTTAAATTGTGCGTTATCCCCTCCAGGGTATGTTGCCACCCCGAACTCTCGAAATAGGGTCGGCAACATTTTAATAAGTTATTAACGGTTAGACAATGGTTATATAAGGGTGTTAAGATCTATCTTATATTAATACTTCAAAGCTACTGGATTTGAACCAAAAATTTGGGGTGAGGCTTCCTATTTTACCAAATAAAACTAACTCTTTTACTGTTTTTTACTGCTACAACGAGCGTGCAGGGATGCTCAGGGGGGTACAATAGAGCTTCGTAGCTAGGTTACTAAAAGCCACTGCCACATAATAAACAGCGTTCTCAGGAGAATATCCGATTCCCTAACGTATGTGGTTTAAACAACCTAATAAAATTCAAACTCTCCCACCTTTAACCACCTCGGGCAATCACTTAATCGGACATATTCAAAGGCCTGTCCTTTATAAGCTTCATATAATATCGCCTTGTTTTTTAACTTGAATCCTGCTTTTGGTGGGTCCCCGTCTCTAGATAATTTTTTTCATTTTCACCTTACTTCTAACCTAACCCTTGCTTTTGCATCCCTCTACTTCCTAGTTGCGCCACTAGCAAGAATAACTAATCGCAAGCCTGCTACAAGGGTATCGGAAGCCACGCCCTATAACCATTATTCTATCTTAAGCGAATCGGTTAGGCCATAGCTTTGCAGCGCATCCAAAATAACGGCAGGGCTTAAATTCCCAGCGAATCGAACGCGATCGATATTCCCTATCAACGAAATAACCACTGTACCGATTTAGTTAAGGAATTCTTATACTCATATATTTTTAGCATGACTTGTGGAATGCCTTATAATTTACTAACTTATTCTCACCCAAGTATTCACTTACAGGTTAATGATTATCACGATCGATCTTTAATTAACTGTAGGTCAAGCAATCTAGCACACCTATATCTATATATCTTGGTGTTTCAAGATATGGAATAAAAAGCTCCCTAGAGTACAGGTGTCTATTTTTTTTTTTACTGTGTTTTTGGCCCTATTAATTTTACAGCTTTTAAAGCGGCACAAGGTTTCTCAAGAGGTTATTAAGAGGTTAGGGAACTGGTAGCAGTCAAACCGAAGGGTAAGCCAACCCCACCCGTACCTGTAAGAACTAAATAACGCATTACATCAAGGAGCTATAAAATATACAAATATAAACAAGTTACTTTGACTTCTATCTAAAAATAGAGGAAATAAAGGGATTTGACATTAACAACTTTGCTTTGTAACACAAGCGTCTACCCATTTGAACCTAACATTTTTCCTCTTTATTTTTATTTATAAAGATAATTATAGGTAGTCACTTTATTTATTTTAGCCCTTCTAAAATAATAAGCGAGTGCTTCATATAAATAATACCCAGGAGAGCAGGACCAGCAGTCTGAATACGAAGCCTCTTACTAAGACCATCACACGCAGCGTATTAAAAGAAAAAGATGATTTTAGGTTTTTGTTGTTTGGTGAAAAAATACATTACATCCATGCACATAGCTCTTCGTTCTGTTGTTCATGCGCTTATCCCCTTTTTTTCTCCTAAAACGTGCAGAAAAAAGACCACAGGCTATTTATTATATAACTAAGGCTTCTTCTTTGTTGAAGATAGTAAATCATGCAAACAGTCCGCCCCCTATTTTTGCAGATTTCGCGAGGGGAAGGGTTTTCAATTATAAATCAGAAAAAAGCACACATGTAAAGCACATTGCGTAGAATTTACTATTGGCCTGAGCCTTGTTTTATTAAAGTGTTAGTCTTAAGGGCAATCTTTAAAATATGATTTACTCAACAAGGTAAGTGGCTTTAGAACATACTGTAAGGTAAAAGATAAAAATTGGTATAACCTAGACGAAAGTCTTTTACTGTTTAAGACCTAACCAACCCTATCTTATACTTGTCCATTTTAGGCTGATTGAAATATGTAGAATTATTTAATCTTAGCTAACATCTTGAGCGAGCTTAAACCAAAGCTCTTGCCCGTTTAAAGGCAGGAACAGAAGAGAATGATTCAAAATTTATGCTTGCTTAGCTAAAAAAATAACGCTTTAATAAATTTTTCTTATTTTTGCTTACTTCGTATTCTTGTTTTATACCGTAATTTATTATGGCCCTATCATCGCTATATAAAAGATTTATACTTAGCCCAATTAACAATCATAAATGATAAGAAGTATATAATATGATTTCCTACTGTTAGACAGTGAACTTGTTTCTGTATATTTTACCAATCTCAAATTATAACTAGTAACATAACAAACATTAGCTGTGTTTGGGTTCTAATTTTTATTTTATAGATTGTTAGTAGGGCGTAACCTCTAACTTCTTCTTAGCTATAATATCACTATATTTACTGTTAATTAAGTTAATAAATTAGATTGTTTTATTTTATAACTACTAATAACTAATAATTTGCGCCTATAGTTAAGGCAATGATTGGTGTAATCATAAATTAATAATATTGTACAAAATAATGCTAAAAAGATACTTATTTTCATTATTTGCTTTGTAATCTCCAACTTGTTCCTTAATATTAAATTTAAACATTCAGAAAATTAAAAATAAAAATATTTATAGATACGGCCCCTAACTATATAACAACTAAATAAGGAAGAAACCTGTAAAGGTTAAATCAATAATAATTTAATAAGAGAGCGAACTTAATAATGCAAATCAATCCTATTTAAAGACCCAATAAAGGGAATGGCTATAGGATTTTTTAATTATAACAGGTATTACCCGATAAAATAGATGCATTTTACACGTTTAAAAACATCTAGTTATTCTACTGTTAACCCATTTAGAAAAATAACGTATAAGGTCCGAAAAGCAAAAACCCATTTGACTACTAGGCTTTATATTTTTTTTTAAAACCTAATATAGGGACAAATATACTTTACGGGCCACTTTATATTTTTTCTGTGTGTGACAAGTTTATCTCTCATCATAAGCATCTAATCCCCTAGCCTTCATCCTGTCTTTCCTAGCCTTGCCCACCATCAATAATAACTAAATCAGCTAGCCCTAGCAAAGGTGTATCGATAGCCACGCGACTATAACCATATTCATTATCCTTGAGGAACGGGTTCCAAGGATAAGGGGTTCGGACGACTTCTGTTCCCTGCTGGTTGGTTGTGAAACATAACCCATGCACCTCTTCGAGGATAGGTAAAAATAATCATCAAAATCCCTGCTCAACCCCCTTGATTAGGGAAAAAGAAGCCTTCAACCCTTTAATGTACTTGTGACCTTGTTGCATTTGCGTTTTTTGTATATTTTTTTTACTAGCTAGGGCGCTAGTTGGATACTAATAGAATAAATATGAACATTAAAGGAAGTAGTCCTTCGCCTTAACTTCCAAGTTGAAAATATGGTCAAGGAAAAAAATTCTACACAAGCTCTTTATTCAATAATTCCCTCTGACAAGGGGTCCTTCAACCAGAAAGGGCTTTATGTATATGGCATAAACGCGGCTAATAGAATTTGAACTGAATAATCCTCAAATTCGCGAAAATCTTAGGTTCTATCATTTAAACTTATAGTCCGTTTCAAAATATATTTTTTTTGGTTAATTGCTTTCGATATTTTTATTGATTAGTAGGACGAAAGCCTCTTCCTAAACTACGGTAAGCAGGCTAAGGATTCACCGAGCTCATATGAAACATCTGAAAGTAAAATTATAGAAGATCAACAATACATGTTTTATAGTATAAGGTGGAGAGGTGATTCTGTGAATAACAAGCTAGTTAATTTTATTTTGTGAACATCAAGATTTGGATTTTTGTGCATTCTACTCCGAACCGAAGTTATAGATAAAGGGGATTGTCATGAGGTAAAGAGTCCCGCCCCTTGAACGGCTACACCTACTAATGCCTCATGTAAAGATATTTTATTATGTGGTTTGCCTAAATTTTTAGCTGGGGCGGGTAGCAACCCCTAAAAGGACAAGTCGTTACTTTACCCCCTAGCTCCCCCTTAGCCTTTAGCTTGGCGCAGGCAAGGGATGAAAAGGACGTATGGTACGCATGTCTATGCATTGTTATCACCTACTAACCAAGAACAAACACCTAAAATTTAAATTTGACCTCTTCAATACATTATAAATATTTTAAGAATATTTTAATACTAAAGGATTCTTATTGTTAATATATTTGAGGTAGGTTTTTATTTGATTTAGGTTTTATGTTAAAAGCAATTAACCAAATAGAGCCCCTATTGGTATTAGCAAGCTTTTTAAGAAAATAATTTAAATATGAAATCAAATTATGATTCATTTATGGTGGTCGTCAATGAAAATAGTCTCCACATAAAATATCCCCAAGTATGGATTCTGGCTTTCGAATTTATCATTATTATAAGCTGTTTTTTATCAACAGTTTACTATATTGTTATCTCTCTATCTTTCCGCAGTTTATTGTTCAACATCAACCATCAGATCAGAATGCACTTCTTTCCCTCTTTTTATACCCCTTTATATCTCCGCGGGGCATTGATTATCAAATTGGTTGAGGGCCATAGCTCATCCTTATGATTCTTTAATTCTGAGGATTCTTAGATTTGACTTACTATTGCATTTTAATTCCGCTTCTCATCTTTAGAAATTGGTGATGGGTACAGAGGTTATAGGATCAACGTTGGATACTAATTCTGATTGAAAGGTTTGGTTCTGAACGTAGATGGTGATGCATTTCTAGATCTAATTTTGATAATTCATCCCCCTCTAAAGTTAGACCTCACCTCCGGTCCTTGTTTCATAATTTAGTCACTTGGAGTATGTGAAAACCAGATAATATGGTTATCCGTCGCCTCGCTGGTAGATTCCTTACCTTCCTAGGTATACTCGACGACAGTCAACGACTAATTATAATTTCACCTGCTGAATTCTCCTCGCGGGACTGTAATGCCACGAACTGTTAAGCGAACCTATCTGAGGGAATAAGCAGAATCTTGCTCTCTTGGTATTTCTTCCATTAGGTCATGTTATCAGGTTCGGATTACTATATAGGCATTGTTCTTTCATGGCCTTAGGTATTGAATTATGTCCATTTGGGATTCTCCTCAGGCATAGTATTAAAATAGGCGGGGTACCATATAATTTCTCCTGTGTGGCCAGCGAGTTCTCCAGATTTCAAGCGAATAGGTATGAGAAGCCTGACACTCTGGCGCTGTAACACTAACAATGAAACTGCAGTAGTCAAAAATATCTCCAATATTAATATTCTGTTTGATTATCAATTTAATTCTTTTAGTATCTTTTTTGTGCGATGTTTATTGTAATATCGTTACTTTATGTTAGGCAACCCTCCATTATACATCCGAGACAATAATAAAAAAACAGTCAATAACAAATCAACAAAGTGTTCAGAAAAGAATACTCGATTCCATAACCCTAGATATGAATGGTGATCTATGTTAAATGGGAAGGGCCTAATATTCTTCATAGGCCACACTATAAAGATTGTGACCTAGATGAACGTGGAAACCCATCGGAACCTGTTCCAAAAAAGAAAGAATATAGTACCAAATTCACCATCACTTATCAGTAATGACGCGACATCTAGTATTCTAATTGGCTTGAACAAATAAGTGTCCTGTTTGTTCCTATACTACTTCAATTAAATACTTTTCTCATTTTTGCTCAACTTTTCTTAATGTCATAATTTTGCTA
>JACYFI010001882.1:0-11675 GCA_020975735.1 Ophiocordyceps xuefengensis | reverse complement strand
TTTATTACACTTGGACCTATTTTTAACACAGATTACTTTTGAGCAATTTTTAATAGGTTCCGCTAGAGGTATTTTTGATAAAAAAGATGAGTCATTTTGGCAATTAGACTAACTCGAAATGTCTGGATTTTTTTATAAAATGTTTTAAGTTCCTAAAAAATTTTATTTGTAAACGTTATATTAATATTTATTTTTACTCCGACGTTTTTCTTAAATTTAATTTAAGAATTCCTATTATTTTGGGATACAGCTAGGATATTAAATGTATAAATATCATCAAATTTAGCCTCCATTAACTCCTTATTTTAACTTTTTTCCTACAACCCTAATTATTTGGTTTTAATAGGAATTCGGTTGTAGGATAAATTAATAAGTATTTATACGACCTTAAAGATTACTGGAAATTTTATTTACTCTATTTCTAGATTGTGTAAAATTTCTAAAAGAAAGTTATTTAAAATTTGAATTGCTTATTATTAAGATTATTAGTATACTAGCCTTCTTTACAGATTTAGCGCTTGAATAACTAGGGCCTGTGGTATTCTAGTATAGTTATTAATGATTTTATATTATATTATTAAAATTTTTATTTTTTAGAACTTAGATTTTAATTAAAGCGAAATGTTAAAAAGGAAGTCGTAGTTGAAAAATTTGGATACATTCCTCCCAATTAGGTTGGTAAGAATTGAGCATTAAATTTCATTTATCTTAGGGAACATACCCTACCAGGGAATCGACAATATAATTTTATATGAAGAATAGAGGAGATTTAGTTAAATAAACCGAATCCTCTCTCATCATTAAACCTAGTTTTAATGGTGGTGAAATCGGGAGGTAAATAAACTGATAAGGGGTGTTTGAAAAAATATAACTGATAATCCTGCAGATATAGATCTAAGGAGGATGAAAATAATAAAATTATGGAAAGAGGGTTAAGAAGAGAAAAGGTAAAGCGAGAGAATCGACACGTCGATCGACCAAAATACGCCAAAAAATATTTGATTAAAAATTGGGCTGACCAACCTCTTACTACCAGAGTAGAATTATTTATCTATGTGAGCACCAAGGGTAGCCCCACCCTTTATTAGGTTAATGAGTTTAACAGTAATTTCTGGCCGTGAAACAGCAGGATTGGTGGATGGGGATTCGTTTTAAGTAAAAAACCGCACCATTTAAATGAATAGTTAGAGCTGTGGTAATATAATAGGTAACTTTAAAAAAATAGGAAGATTCTTTAGTAGAAAAAATAAATAATTTAATTTAACTTTATAATACATCTTAAACGGTAAGTTTTCTACGAGATTACCACATTAAAATATTGCTGTATCTGATTTTTTACAGCGTTGAAATTACCCGGGGAACACAGGGTTGGTAAAAATTAAAGTTCAATTAGTGGTGAGAGTGAGCTAAAAAGTCATAAGGAAAAATTATATAACAGAATTTAAAAAATTTATCCTCTATAAGGAATAATAAAAATTTAAGGAAATAGGGTAGAATTAGTGCTTTGTGCATCTAGCTGCTTAGGGCTGTTGCTGACGTTGTTGCTGCATATTATGGTGCAGCAGGGCTAGCCAGCTCTATTATGAGGCCGCTCTATGAATAGTTTAATTATCCATAGGTCTTACTCCCAGAGGTAAGACTATATATTGTATAGTGCTAACAAATGAGAATTTTTTAATAGTTATGTATCATAAATAGAACATTATATAATTTTATCCAATCTCCCTTGATATCAATTCTTAGGCTTATAGTGATGTTAATGAAACATTCTATTCATAAAAGAAAAGGTTTTTGAATGAATGAAAATACAATAAAAAAAAAATGGTTGAGTTTGGTGATGGCTGTGATTAAATCCTAGGGTTTCTAGCGTTGACACATGCAATCGTACGGTTGAATTTTTCTAAAACGATCAACGTAACTACAAACTACAGCGGCTGATGTAAATTAAAAGTGTTGTCATGGTGAGGTATCAGCAAGCATATTAATTTTGCCCCTGGCCTTTCAAGAGAAGTAAATCCTTTATAAACAATAAGGGTTACAGTTCCTGTTTAACGAGGAATGGAAAATATCTATCCGGGATAGGTACTAGTTAAGTGAGACTTAAAACTAGACCCACACAACTCTCGTAGTCCGAATCTTAAAAGTTGACGACCCCCACATTGGGTCCTGAAAAAACCCCAACGCAAAATAGTACGGCAAGTTGACGGGAATTTTGCGTCAAAGGGCCAACGGCTTAACTGGCAAACTTTGGGAACGTGGGCAAAGGGTCTATTTTTGATTCAGGTCCATAAAAGATGAACTCTTATAGCGAATTATATTAGACAATTGTAAATAAGCTCTTCGTAATAGATGTAGTGAAGTATTATATTTGTTGTCTCACTAATTAGTGCCCAGCAGTCGCGGTATACGTAAGAGAATAGTATTTCACCGTCACTAATTGGAGTTTACAAGGTCACCCTGAAGTCCAATGATAGCTTTATAATAATATGTTAGTATTTGACTGAGTTTTAATAGTGAGGGGAGTACCCCTTAGGAGGAGGATTGGAACAATTCTGTTAAATACCAGGCCGGACTTCGGTGAAGGCGAAGGCACCGGCCCTTTAGGTCAGAACCGGAGCAGTTGAGGAGAGAAAGGCACAGAGAACAAACAGGATTTAGATACCCAAGCGGTGTCAGTTTGAAGTAAAATGATGAAATGTGCCTATGATAAGAATTGGGAACAATTTTAAAATTTAGGTTCGGTCAGATCAACAATTTATATTAAAAATCTTTTTGGTCTTAAATGAAGTGCAAGATTCCCACCTCAAGAAGAATCTGGCAATTGCAAAGGAATGGGAATCACTAGACCGTTTCTGACAGCAGAGTGAAGTATGTTGGTTTCTGCGATAAACCTCGAAAATCTTACACAATTTGTATAATTAAATTCCAGGATTTGCACGGGTGTTTCAGTTAACTGTTCTTGGAGACTAGGTTTTCCATGTGTAATTAGCGGATTCCCTGGTTTATTGTTTGGAGTTGCGGTGGCTAATATAAAAAATAATTTTTTATAGAGGTAAGAAGTCGGCTACTACGATAAGGCCTTAGATCACTGGATATACTGGATGAGAAAAAGGGGAACAAAGACAAGTAATCTGGCTTTATAGTTGTGGGTATAGACGTGCCAACAGCTTCCTGCTTCTGAGACTAGGTCTCCAAGTACGCGGGATAAACTTATCAAATTCCGGGGACACTTAAAGCATTCGTACAACCCATATTACGAAAGATTTGAGTGCTCTGGAAGTAATTTACTCAGGTAATGGTATAAGTTCGAAGATGACGAAGAGAAAGAGTTTAATCGTGGGATGAATCTAAGTCCAATTTCGGTTAGTGTCCGCAAGCCATAAACACAATACTGTAATTTGGTAAAAGCAACGAGTAGCGGCGTTAGACTAATTATTTAAGTTAGTAAGGTGTGACTTACTTGGGTTTCGAAAGAGAACTTATCCAAATCAAAAGCGCCTTCTAAAAATTATTATCCAGGTTAAATTTTGAACCAGCACCGTATTTATTCAACTAATGCGCAAATCTAGTATTAGAAAATACTAACCTATAAACCCACCCCGGGTTTCTAACAGGGTATTTTTTATGCGCAAAGGATTTTTTCCATTCTATATTGGAAAAAATATCCAGATATTTTCTCATATCGTTAAGCTTTAGGAATTTAGGATCAGTTTAAACAAGAAAGGATTTCGATACTTTTAAAGGATTCAAAAAAACATATATTGAAAGGGGGGTACTACAGTCAAGCAAGGTGAACAGATAGTTCCAATTAATTGTTAGATTTGACACATTTCTATTAGGTCAAATATCCGAACTTAGTTATAACCACATTTTCGATAACTATCTCTTTTAAATTAGTAAAAATATGCGGGACTACCTTTTTTCTAATTTTAGGAAAGCCTTGTTTTTTATAGAAATAAAAGAACATTAACAATAGAGCGAGTTGCAGTAAATGTTGTAGCCAAATTACAAGCTTCTTATGAAAAAGTCTTTATCGGATAGAATTTAAGTAGAGGGCTTGCCCGATTTATTGATATCAGACCTTTATTTGTCATGATATATCTCATCCCCAGACTCAACAAGAAATTTGCTGGGGTTACATCGGGGTGAAGTTGTTTTATGTTAAAATTAACCAATGATCCCCCCCGCGTCCAAATGGAGAATTTGGAGCGTACCAATTACATTATTCAATTTAGCACTCAAAAATTAAAGAGATGAAGGCCTAATTGGCAAGTGTACACTCTGCTATTTTCGGGTGTGGTATATATTGAATGTGGGTACTTAAAAATTGTGGTATGTTTGTCAGAAAATTTCTCTAATTTATAGATATAATTTATACCATTGTTAATTAGATCCATAAGGTAGTGAGTTAAATTAAAGATTTTACTTAGGATTATGTAAAGAGCGAAACTTAGTTGAAGTTAAAGGTCATTTATCTCTTCAGGTAGAAGAACTTAAAATTTGATAAATAAAGCTTGGATGATCGTAAAATGAGTATTTATAAACGGTAGTGCTGAAATAATAGATTAATCATATGAATCATGATAAATTTGACATGCCATGGAGAACAAGGATGCAAAAATGGGAATTTAGAGCTATTCAAAAAATAGGACTAAAAAATTTAGGATGTTAGCGTGAAATTCATAACATGAATAAAGTAATTTACAAGTAAATCTGCATCACCATTCAACGGAGGAATGACCTCGGAATTGGTACTAACCACTGGGGTCACATGCTTGAAAAAAAAGAGCCTTTATGCATAAGTTTGCTTCTAATGTATTATAAAAAAAAACATGTAGGCTTTTGTTTAGATAGGTCTGCTATGAACTGCACCAAAGCATGTTCGCTTTATTAGGTGATTCTTCGTATGCGGCAGTTCTAATTACGCTGTTAAAGTCGAAATACCGTCGTGTTGTGGAAAGTTGTACGGGATTAATTTAACATAACTAGATTTTAATATTTTCTCTTATAAAGACGTGCCCTAAGTCGGTAAGAAGGGTTGAGCTGTAAACTCAAGCTATACTTTTAAGAGTTCGAATCTCTGTCATCCTACCACTTGTGACATAAGTGATTAAAGAATTGAACTTAACTGGATAAAAGGTTATCTGTCTACGATAATAGCTATCGATTCGACTCCGAATCTAATTCGAAAAAATAAATAATAGAGAGGATGAAGTTTTTTTTGGGTCAATGATATTCCTTTAAAAGTTCCGAATTAAGTTTTTTCTTAAGGGTTCCTTTTATGCTCCTATTCGTATTCTTTGTTTAAAGTACTCAAAATTATTAGCTACTGGGGGTTCAATCGTCTAATATCTCTAAATTCATCGGCCTTGCGATGGCGCAACACGTCTAATTTTTCAATATATATATTAAAACATACGCCTCTTAAGGTAGCGGGCAGCGTGGCTGCTATTTCTAAGCACCCATTATGAAGGACAGCGTTAAATAGGATAGGATTCGGCTTTTCATTCAGATGTTGCAAAGCTGGCTGTTTGGGGGGGGGGAAGAAGGGCCAAAAAAAACAAACACAACATAAATTATGAATGAACTTTTGAAGAGGTTTTGGAATTTTGGTTATAGCTAAGTATAACAAATGAGTTTATAGTATTAGCAAGGCCCTTCAGGAATAATTTATTTTAGCGTGGACCGGCCATATCCCATAACCTAATGGTTTAATATAGCAGGCCTCAATAAGCTATAATAATAGAGTGTACTGGCTTTGGCCGGTTTGTGCGCTTTCGTCGCAAAAGACTAATTTTTCAAAGGAAAATCGCTATTAGGTAAGGTTAAAACCATTGCAAGATGTGTCTTACTTAGGTTTAGGGGTTCGTGCAAAATCTTTTTTCCGCATCAAGTCTAGAATGATTAAATTATATAAAATTTACAATTCGATTTAAAGGATAGCTTTTTTATTGATAAGCTTCTTTAGGTAAATTATATTATTTTCTATAGGCCTTGAAGCACAAAGCAAGGGTATAAGAGCTCTAAAGAACAAAAATAAAATAATTAGCAGGCTGTATGAGGAAAGTGCATCATGTATGTTGTTACCACCAACCATACAGCCAAAAACAACAACTTAGAACTTAACACCTCAGGTTTAAACAACAAGTAACAACCTGTGTTTTATTTTGTTTGTCTGTATTTTTTCCTGCTTAGCAACCGCTAAAGCCAACTTTTTCCACTAAAGAATAAATAATAAAAATAAAGTCTTGCCTATAGATCCTTTACCGTAACTTTTTGTTATTTATGCTAAGTCCCTATATACTTAACGTGAATGATTAAAGGGCAGCTCCGGCCTTTTGAAGTGTGTAAATAGCGCAGCTTTATCTTTTTGTGTTTATGCGAAAAGCCATAACTGGATTATCTATCCTTGTTTACTCTCCTGGTGTCAGCACCCCTATTTTATACTTTAAAAATAAAAATAGTGAGCTTTAGATATGAAGGTTTGCTTCCTAATAACTATTGTGTGCGACTAGAACACACGTGCATATCCTTCTCGCAGGTTTGGGTGGCCTTACAGAAGGGTAGGCTTCAATATAAAAGATGACAAAATAATTATTTATACTAAGCGTTGCAGGTCATAAAAAAAATAAACCATACAAAGCACAACCGGGCCCCTGCTTTCTGTATTTTTTCTTAAGGCAAGGCGTAAAAAAGTAATTAGTTCAAGATAATATAGATTTTGAGGCCAAATTACAAGCTTCTATAGCTTAACCGGTAAGCGCGTTACTGTTACATAACCATTATACGGAGTGGGGTTCGAGTTCATCCTTTTAGAGTACTTTAAACAAGAAGTAGTTTCAAATGACTTCCAAAAACTGTTGTATTTTTTATTATTTATATAGTGACTTTTGGTCCAAGTATTTTCAAGGGATTCATCCTTTGTTTTGATCTAGGTCAAACCTCCCCCGATGGACCATTTTTATACTACATAGTCTTTAATATGGCTTTTAACAATAGAATGCTGCATTATCTAAATGGATCATTTTTTTTAATAATGTTATGTATTGTTCTATATAGCTTTAGTTACAGTATTGCATCTATGACATCATGATTAGAGATGATTATCTTACCAACGTAATTAATCAATTTTCGTCGCCTTGTTTTTAATTTTAACCAATTTCTGAAAAACCCTTTAAGGGCGATCCAGCAGCGAAATGAGAGCGCGATACTATTTTCTCAGGGTCTTCAGAGCTAATGGGTAAAGATATTAATACTTAATTCACAACTAATAGATTAAAATATATCCAAGCAAAATAAAAAGTAAATATATTTTATTCGTAAACATACTTAGGTATAACCATTAAAGAATAATAGACAAGTGTAATATTCTTTAATTTTAATACCTAAAAGTCTCTCTAAAATCGGAGATCTTTTAATATTCAACTTAAGAAATATAACTTGGACGTTAACAACCCAGTTAGGATATTATTCTTGCCGCCTTAATTAGAAAGTGATTGATCAATTTATACAAGTGTCAACTAAATAGTTATTTTGTGTACTAAGCAAGAGCTATCCTCTAAGAATGTATATACCCAATCGTATTAAAAATTCCAAGAAGATTCTTAAAATTCACGGGGGATTATATATAAGAAAAGATGGGGCTGTAGATATATAGTATCAATTAAGGCAGAGGAGTAAATTAAATATTATTAAAATCTTTTCAAAGGAAAATTTTGTACCCCGAGAGAGTACAGCATTATCATAAAAGCTTTAGATAGATCCCTAGAAAAATGGCGAAAGGCTTAAAAATCCAATGGATTATTGAAAAAGCTTACGCCTCCAGTTTAAGCTACAAATCAGTTATGACCCTAATGCAGACTAGCGGGATATTTCTTGGTATACTAACGGACATTTTCTATTCCAAATGTCTGCGGAATAGAATATTCTCCATAAGAATACTAATGGTATTTTTTTTACTTAATAAAAATTATCGCTAGCTTGCTTAGCTAAGGGTGCATGGTTGTTTCACTACCCACCCGAACAGCCCAATAAATAAGAATGAATGAAGGGTTAATGTCCATGGACCAATTGCAAATCTTTTTCAAGTAATTTCTGAATTAGTAAAGGGTAGAAAAATTATCTAATTTTCACAGAAGCTCCAAGCCATAAAAAAGTTGTATATGATGCCTCCCTTCTGACTAGAAATTGCACCTACATATATCCTAATATTTAACTTAGATTCCTGCATTAAATGACTAGTTAAACAGATCTTAACTGAATTTATGCTTAATATAAGGATTAAAAATAATTTAAGGTAAACGTTTCTAACTCATGAAGAGATACCTAAGTACCGTTTCTATTGAAATTACAATCACCATATAAGGGTTCGTACAGAGGTATTAGAAATTTGAGACCCCCTTATCAAAAATTATTATTGGTATAAAAACACTAAATATAATTTATTGTTATTACTTCACAATTAAATCGAAGCTGCCTTTGCTGTTTGCGCGCCCAGACGATTATTTTTTTTGGTTAGGAATTGGGTTTACCTTACTAGTACTAAATAACTCCAGTATTTTCTGGTAAATCTGTGGTTTTTCATCTTTTAATCTGGACGTAATTTTAGGTACCACACATCCGCTTGTACCAAAAAGGATGAAGATAATAGGTGTTGAAATTGTTTTTAGTATTGGAAGCTTTATTTTTCCTTTAGCCTATTTTTTGAGCTTATTTTCCATAGGAAAAGGCATGTGGAATAGGGTACCAAAACTCCCGGGGAAAACCCTAAGCTTTAAACTAAAGCTATTTATCAAAAGAATTTGATGGTCTCAATTAATGATTTGAAGTATAGAATATCATTAAAAGGGATTCTTGCTTAAGTCCAAGGTACAGGGTCATCGCGGATCTTAAATAGATAGTCACCTAATATCTTAAAGAGCAACGAGCAAGACGGTCCCTCGATATTATGCTTAAATATTGGTAAGGTGTGCTCTAATTGCTAGGGAACTTTGGTTTCTAGACAATTCTATGAGCAGGATATTAATACTATTATTTTACCGAGGGGTCGCACAAAAATGTAGAAAAAAAAAAATTTCTATGCCTAAAAAGAATTACTCAAAAACATTTATACCTTCTAGAAAACCTACATTATTTAATCGGAACGTACCAAGAAATTAAATCCTTATTCATTATTTACTGGGTTTACTGATGGAGAAGGAAGCTTTTTTTATTAGGTGTTTACTAAGATTTAAATCTAAAGGTAGGTTATAGAGTAAAATCTCTATTTATTTCCAGGATAGGCTCTTCAATAATAGGTATAGGCCTTTATTAGAACCCAATTACATTGTTTTTTTGGTGTAGGTACAAATAACGAATTGAGGGGCGGGAACTGGTTCAAATTTTAGGAGTATCAGGTATAAGGAAGCATTTAAATTTATAATTTAATCGCATTTTACAATATACCTATTACTCGTAAAGGAATCCGACTATTTCACTGTTTTAACAGAAGTCTATAATTTTTGAATGAAACAAGGTTCAACAACTCGTACATTAGAAGGGTTTAAAATAAACGTATACTATCTAAAAGCCTACAATACATAGTTGGAAATTTATCCTGGATGCGTAAGCTAGTCTTTTCCCCAAGCCAGCTTTAACAACAGTAGATGTCCGCCAAAAAGTAATCTCTGTGTTTTAAACTAGTTTAGCTGGGTTTTCACACACCGCCCGGAAAGGGTTGTTTTTTTTATAGCAAATAAAAAAATTTCACCCGGGATCAAAATTTAGGAGAACAGTATGATTTAAAGATTTATTAACCTCCAAGCAGGTAAAGGTTAAGAAGAGGTTTAGAAATTTCTAAATCACAGGTAAAGGTTGTGGGTAGATATATATCTAAAATTAGCATTGTGGGGGTTTAATAATTGAAAAATTTTACAGTGTCCCCGTAATAAAAATTATACGTATATTGGAAAAATTTAAAGTTTACATGGTTAAAATTAGAAAACTTTCGAGGATTTTAAAAAAAGCGCTTTAACCTTACTAGAAAATAAAAAAAAACCCCATGTTAACTACGGAAGGTTTAGATGGAAATTACAAAAAAATAAAGAGTAGACTGAACATAGAAATATAATATAGTAATTAGATATAAAGATTTCCTGAAAAAATTAAAGACTTAATAAACGGTGTGTGCTTTAACACCCAATACAGTAGAGATTAGGACGACTCAATACCTCCTTGGGTAAGAACCTATTAAGTCGCGATCGAAATTACCTTTATTAACTACAGCAACTGTATTATCTAGTGGAGCAACAATTTACGTTCGCCAACCAAATTCTTTAATTTAAAAGGGGAAAAAAAGGAGCTTAGATAGTACACTTTTTTGAAAGTAAGTATTTAGCCTTTGTATTCACTTGCTTATTTAAATGAGGTTTTAACTTTTTTTGTTCATACGTGTTATAGAATATTATTGTTTATGATAACTATTTAAAAGCTAGTTGGATAACAATTTTAAGTATGAATATATTCATATAGAACCCGCTTGTTAAACTAAAATTTCCCAAAGATTACAAATATTAGGCTGCGCGCTAAAAAACCTGTTTAAAAGATTTGATATACCTGAAATCACAAAGTTCTTCTACCTCCTTAATTGGGATAACAGGTTAAAAATGGGTGAAGGGGTTTTAGTCTTAAATGCTCAAAGACTAGTTCCACATACACGTTCAGGGCTTAAATGTAAACCTGATTTTTAAAATAGAGTTACATAATAGCGGATATCTACATTACTACAGAAAAATACATATTTCGTTTTTGGGATAGGTTTACCACTTAATGAAGATGTAAGCCTAAAACATAAGGACAAGCTATCGTGTCCAAGTCCCCGCCAAAGGTTTGTGCTAAAAAAATTGATACTACTCCATTTTGATTAAGATACCCTTTATTTGACTCAAAAAGGAGCAAGATTATCTCCTTTTTTAAACAAAGCTATAAATTACTTTTAACCAGGCAAGCACGCCTCTGATATGGAAGGTATGTATGAGCTTATAAATATAAGGGGATTTATAACAGAAATGCTGTATGACAAATTTAAAAATTCGATTTCCTAGTTTTTAATGTTGTACCAGCTTTAGTGATTGATACCACATAGGATATAAAGACTCAAACTGATTCTGGCGTGATTTTAGATGAGTAGGTTATTTTTAATGTAAGATCATAGTAATAAAAAACTTTTCAAACTGGTTATATGTCAATTTAGTTTTCTCCTATTTACTCACTTGCTGAGAGTATGAAAAAGTTTATTAAAATAAGTTTATGGGTTTTTATTAGGGTGTGGAAACATTGAGAAAGCTTTAGTAGTGACCGTGAAATAACATTACCGTGTAAACAAAATTTAATGATTTCTAAAAATAAAATAATTCCTTTTCTTTCAAAAATATCCCTTACAGAGATATAATTGTAAGATTTATATTAGGATTTTATAAACGTATCAGGAGATCAATCAGCGTACAAGAAACATTTAAACAGCACGAAGTCTTAAAAAGGAATAAAATTCTTTAAAAGCTCAAGATTTATGAATAGAGTAGAGAATTTATTAGCTTTAGCTACTTTACCCTTTTTCTATAAACGAATAAAACAAAAAAAGTAACAATAATAGGGAGAGGCTTTTACTCTTAAAGTATATATAAATAAATTAGATATTA
>JACYFI010001881.1:0-15588 GCA_020975735.1 Ophiocordyceps xuefengensis | reverse complement strand
TAGATGAATAAAAGAACTTCTTAGATTTCCCTTAACTTATATTTTAGGAACCCTTAACTCTGGTGTTCTGGTCTTTTCCTCTTTTGACCATACACGGAAAATTCTGCCGTTATAAAAGGATTTATTCTCTAACTATTCATATAAATTTGTAGAACTATCCTGTGAGACACCGGGTTCACTTTTAGCGGCCTATCCGTGTCGTAAGCTCCCCGAATTGAATAAGAAATTATTAAATTTAAAAAATTATATGTTAATCTAATCTGAAACACGGATTAGAAGTTTCTTTAATCTATACTTCCCTCTCATTTTCTTACAGCTTTTCATTTAATACTGTAAGCAATTCCCCAGGCTTTATGTTAAGTAGAAAAACTAATGTTTGTGTCTAATAAAGTTTAAACGTCTAACTGATTACCTTTCACGATCTGAGGATTTTAGCTCTGATAGTTATTAGCCTAGGCTTTTGCGGATTAAGGATTGTTTTTTCTAGAGTTTAGTGGGTAGCTAAGGATAAAGTTTATTCTTTGACTTCTGACTAACCATTCTTTACACAAAAATGTTACTGATGTAATATTCTTTTTTATGCTCTTCCGGAAATAGATTTAATTTAAACTTAACTTATGGTTTCATCACTATGTTTTAAGCCGCTGGGCTCCCTTAAGAAGAATAAGGTTTTTTTAATAACATATTATATTCAAGTTTGAACTATATTCCATAATTAATGCTGTCTCTGTTAAATAAGTTCTTTTGGCAATACAATACTTAATATTTGTAAAAGTGAAACATTTGATGGGCCATTTTTAAATAAAAAGCTAGCATGATTGAGGTCTACGTGATTTTTTTTAGAGCCGAAGCCCCCACTTTCCCTTATAATTACCCATCCTACTCTTTTGCTAAATTTAAACCACTAAACCTACATAACTTATAACCATGAGTTATTTATTTCGTTTATTAGGAATACTTATTTTATTTTTTGTTACTCTAATATTTGAATTCTTCTGCTGGCTCGGCCTGCACACGCACAATAATTCATTACTAATGTAACTTTTGTATAGGGTACTATGAAGATGTCTGATGTTAAATATAATTTCTCATAAAGTTTAGTTTTTGTAATACGAATATATTTTATCGAAAAACTTAGATTTATGAGAAAAATTAAAACTAATTTATTGCCATTACATTTCTTACGGAATGAGGCCTGACTAATCTGGAAGCAATAATTATAAATTCCTATAATTTAAAGCCAAACCAACATCGACTAGTCCGAAATGGAACAGCACACCCTAAAGGTGTTTGGCTGCGATTAAATCCCAATTGTTGAATCAAATCATGATATTACTTACCCCCGAGTCACTTACTGAGACATAAATGTATTCTACTCTTTAACTTTTCTAGTTGATTGCTATTAGGACCGTTCCCGGAATTTAAGGTTTACTGCAGAAGGTTCACGTTTACCAAAAAGCCTGTACCTTTCAAACCGTTGTCACTTCTATGTCTGATAATTTCAAGTATATCTTTGACCTATTTCCCGCAAGTTCTACATACTACTGATAAAATCTCCATATCCCCCCCAATTTTGACAAAACAAAATAAAACGTTACTACATTCTTGTCTTGAGATTAATTATTGTACCTGCTCTAAGATATTTACTTAAATTGCCTACTATTATAGGTCCGCAGCATACAAATATCTATTCTTTTACCGAATTTCTCTATAAGATTATAGACATTATAATACAAAGGCTCTGGTAAAGTGAAGTCTTTCTCTCTTAAATAATAAGTTACCTATATATACTTTTTAAACGATTTAGAAATAATAAACATACTCTGCTTTAACACTAATTGAAAATTATTTTTTATTAAGATTTCCACTTTTTAAAAGTCTTTAGTACCTCTGGTACTAAGTAAACCTATGTGTTTAGCTGCTGCTGTTTAAAAATATAAAAGAATACTTTTTCCCTTAGTTATCCAAGTAATTAAAAGCATCCGGACTTACACACCTATAAATGGCTTTTAGCTGATTTAGCTATCTTCTGCGCCAGTGGTTTTGTTCCTGGAAGTTCTAATACCTCTTCGCTTTAGTAGATATTTTTATCTCTAAATTACTGGAGGGTTCAATATTCTTCCTTGTGTTGCTCAAATAGATAGATAATTGATTTTTAGCTTCTCATCTAAGTTATAGTTCCTTTCTCTAAAAATACTTAAAGTTTCTTCTGTATCTGTTTTATAGCCTAGAAAAGGAAGTTTCTGCCTTTTCTAGTACGTTTATATTGTGGATTTTAAAAAGTCTAGATAGTTTGTCTCTTTTTATAACTGTTTCTTTATTCCAGTAATATATCTAATAGCAATAAGGTAAAAGTTACCCTATATCCATAAGTTGTAAAAGACGGAAGCTGCGCCCTGGAAAGAGGTGTTTTACGTAAAGGTTAAATGCTTAACACTCCAAAAAATTTTTGATAAAATCTATTAGATTAAATTTATAGAAGCTACCATTATCCCCTCCGGGATTAAGTTAAATTTTATATTTTAATATTAATTAATCCAAGAATATATACACGCCTTTATTTCTATCCCGGGAGGGGATTAGGGCGAAGCCCCATCATTTATTATTTGAATTTTATCAGATAACTTATTTTTTAATGGCAGTTACGGGTTGATCATACCTGTAGTGTAATATCTTTTTGTTTAATGATGAGCTTTGGCGCCTTTATAATATGCTGTATACATACTTAAATAACTAGATTTACTTTATTTAAAACCTATTATGGCAATAAGTAAAATGTGTAACCCAATAAATTACCTTCCTCATTTGGCTGCAATTATTAGCTTATCAGTGTTCAGGAGATTAAATAAGCAATGGCGTAAACAAGTTTGTTTGTTTTATATTTTAATTACTATTTAACTTCCTCTAATTTAAAAACCGTAAGACATCAAGACCTATGAGCTAATTTCGTATTTATTATTCTGTCCCTTTCGAATAAGGTCTGACCTATATCTAAGCCTTATAGTATGATCTCTTACTTGCAGCGGTAAAGCCTAGCCATTATAAATAAGAGCCAACCAACATTTGTCGATGAACTGGACACTATAGGTGTTTGCTGCGATCGCCCATTATTACTTACCTATACTATCTATGCTTTTACCTTACCACAGGAGTCAATTACCTGTGCCCCAAAAGTTCCTTATTTGCTTTGGCTAGGATTTGCTTAGGGTTTCCTGTCAATTTGATGGTTAATTGCAGAAAAGTTCATTTCTACATGACTAGGGCTATTTAAAGATGCTTAGCATCTTTATCCTTTACCAGCTTCAAGTCAGATTATTTGTTTTACTACGCCTACACCAGTTCTTCGGAGATTTATCGCTACAATTCACCCGTTCGGGCTTTTCATAAATCCTGGCCTAATGGTAAGATAACCGTGTTCGGGTCTAACTTTAGACACTGTTTGGTTATTTAACAGTCCCGGTTTAACTACGCATATCCTCTGCAATCTACTTAACTTGGTGACCCCATTATTGCAAAAAGGTTTACGTTCTTTTTATTCGAACTGCTTATTATAAAAATATATTTCGTTTAGTCCGCTTCTATGGACTTTTCACTATCGCTCAGTTATTCATATTGTAAGCCTTTAAGGAAGGTTCCCCATTATGTATACAGTTTTTGTACCTTTCTCTTATAGGCCTACTCTATTTGTCCTCAGCTTGTTAATTCTAAAATCTTTTTGATTTTATTTATCCCTGAAGTTTTACTAAGATTTTTACCAATTTCAAACTTTCGTTTAGAGATGTAGATTTCTCTTGAGCTTAGTAACCTTTAGGAAGCTACCCCAATAATTTGCATTGCCCAACAGGTTAACTTGCGACCTTTATAAAACAATAAGCAACCAATCAGAGTAACTAGCACTCCCTTAATTTCTAAGATATGAAAAATTTGTTGGCAGGGTCGGAGGACCGGCAAGTACAATTTCATAAATTATTTTAATAGTAAATAATAATGTTTTACAAAATTTCTTAAAATTACCTTCAAAAATAAAGGAGCTTTACATAACATAAGGTATTAACCAGGTTAAAATCAGTCCCCTTTACTGAACGAGTAAAAAATAATGAGTTTTATTCCTTTGAATATAATATTCTGTTTGCATTACATGGCATAAAAATTCCTAATGTTTACTTTATAATATTATATCAATTGTAACAAGGAAACTTATAATATTTTGTTTTAAACTGATTTCTCATGTTTCTAAGTAAGGGTATTTGATGATTTCGGGTTTATGTGAATCAAACAAGGACAACTTCTCCCCAAGAAGGCGCTTTAACAACTCAGCCATAAACCCGCTGGGATGTTGCATCGTACTAGTGTTAGGCCTTTCATAACAACTAATCTATAAATATAATAAACTTCAAGTAATGTTAGTCTATTAATATTGAAAATCAACCTTCGACCCTAAATGTTTTACAATTGTGAATATTATAACCTATCAATAGCTATGACTATGTAATAATATCTTGCTTGCGCACAAAAATATACATATTACTAGTTTTGTACCTAGTAACCCCATAGGAAGCGCAAAAGGCACCCTATCGAGTAGGGGGTATGGGACCCGAAAGAATAAAGCAAGGAAGGGGCGTTAGCACTATGAAAAATTTTCATGAAATAATAATTATTCCATTTGTTGCAGCTGCATTGTGTATACTTCTGAGAGCTCGTACGTTGTTCCCCTCTTGTCTGCAACCCCCCCCCGATCTCTTCTAGCATATTGAGTGCGTGGCTGAACTCTCCGATACCAGGAAAAATTATGTATGGCTCTATTACTTCGATCTGTGTATACTGAAACAAGTAACTAAAGTATACACACTCTTTAACTTATGCAGCACTATTCAAGATAATAAGCACACAGAGCACTAAGCCTCACTGTATTTTTCATTAGTTAACAGCACGCCCTTGAACAGGAATGTTCATTACAAACCTTGCTTCACACAATCTCTGTGGGAAACATAATGTTTTCTTCTAATCGTGTACCCTTGCTTTGGCACCCCTGCAGGGTGGCTAGATGTTTGGCTAGGCCTCACAAGGGTTATTGGTTAAGCCACCCGGATCTCTTTCAGATTTAGAGGTGTTCAAGCAAAAAACCATTTTAATTAATTAATAATCGGTTCAACAATAGTTATAAGGTGGTATATTATCTTCTCGTATTATTAAATAATAAAGAAGTACTTGGATTTGAACCGAAGTATCTTAGGTTGAAGCCTCCTAAATTTTTACCAATTAAACTACACTCTTTTATGTTTTTACTGCTACGACACTAAGGATGCTAAGGGGGCTTTAGTAATAAGGCGTAGCAGGTTACTAAAAAAGCCAACTGCCCAGAAATACAGCATTTACAGAGAATATTTCCGATTCGAAGGGATGTGGGTATTAAAAACTTAATAAAATTTCGATTACCACCCCTGTAAACTACTCGGTCAATTCTTTCTATATCGTCCCATATTAAGAGGGCCTGTCCTTTATAAGCTTCATATATGATTCCTTTATTTAACTTAATCCTGTTTGGTTGGAGTACCCCTCCCACTCGTATATTTTTTCCTTTTAACCTACTTCTAAATCCCTAATCCCTTGCTTTGTTGCGATCCCTTACTTCCTAGCTCTGTGCGTCGACAGCAAGATAACTAACGAACGCTAGCCTACAAAGGTATCCGTTAGCCACGCCCATCTATACCCCATATTCATTCCCTTAGGAAACCAGGGATTCCGGATTAGCTTATGCACGCGATCAGAATAGGCAGGCTCATTCCTCAGCGAATCGACACGACTGAAGATATTTCTTTATCAAGAATACACTATTACCGTAAGTTACGAATTCTTATACTCATATATATTTAATACTTGTGGAATGCTCTATATTATTATCCACCTTTATTCACCCCAGTATTTCTTACAGGTGTATGTATTCACAGACGATCTTTAATTACCGTTTAGGTAAGCCTAAGCTACACCACTATACTGCTGATTGATCTTTTGGTTCAAAGATATGGAAGAAATCTCCCTAGAGCAAGATCTTTTATTTTTTTTATGAATTTTAGGTTATTAATGTTTTACAGGCCTTTCTAAGCGAAACAGTTCTCAAGAGAGTATAAGATCTAGTAGAATCCGTACAGCCAAACAGAAGCCGTACACCCTACCCGTCCCTTGTAAGAAAAATAACCCAATTAGTCAAGGAGTTTAAAATTCACAATTAAAACAGGTCTATCTTTGACCTTACCTAATTAAAAAATTGAGAATAAAAGGATTTGAACCTTTAACAGTCTTGTGAAGTAAGACAAAACGTTCTATCCAATTGAACTAATTTCCTCTATTTATTTGTAAACATATTAATTGAGGGTAGCTCCTATTTATTTTGTAGCCCTCATAAATAATATTAAGAAGTGACTGCAATAATATAACAGAAGAAGCAGGCCCGCGTCTAAAATCAGCGAATGCCTACTACATTATTACCATCCGCGGCTAATAAAGGAAAAGGAAATTTAGGTTTTGTTTGGTTGGATGACAAATAAACCATACATGCATGGCATATATTTTTTTTCTGTATGTATTCCACGCGCGTGTATCCCTATTTTCTTTCCAAAAACTGTCCAAAAAAAAAGACCTCACGCTATTACTTTATCTATAACGGTGCTATCTGTTAAGGTATATAACATTCGCAAACCAGCCGCCCGTATGTTTCCAGGATCGCACCAGGGAATGGGTTTAAATATATAATAGAACAACAGGGAGCGAGCTACGTAAAGCCCATTGCGTAGAACTTTATCTATGTTTATCGTCTGGAGCCCCGTTTGTTAATTTAAAGTGGTTCATTTAAGCCATTTAGATTTAGAATTACAACATAGGAAAGTCTTAAAAATAGAGAAGAAAAGATAAATTTGTCATAACCTAAGAATAAGTATTTTAGTGTTAAGACCCTAGGACAAACCCTAATCTTATCACTCGTCATTTAGTGCTGTAATGAAATAGTAAGATATTTTTAAACTTTAGCTTACACACTGCCTACGGCAAGCTAAACATAAAGTAACTATCTTAAGGCAGAGAAAGAAGCACAATATTAAATTTTTACGCTTGCGTGCTTAAAACAGTAACTTTATATAAAATTTATTGCTTATCTGTATCTTGTTTTATCGTAATTATTATGGGCACTATCATCGCTAATACTAAAGAATATATAGCAATAAACAATCAATATATCAAGAAGTATATAATATTGTTCCATACTGATAGAAATGTGACTTGTTTTGTTCATAATTACCATCTCAAATTTCTTACTATTAAACAACATAATCATTAGCTGGTTTCGGGTTGCTAGATTTTTATATTATAGTCTGTGGTAACCTAAACTTCTTCTTTAGGCATATAAATGTAATCTACTAATCTGACTTGTTGGATTAACGTAAAGTAAATTTAGATGTTTATTTTACGTATTACTAACATTTAATTGCTGACATCATGTAAGGCAAATAATTGGCTGTAATTACATTAAGTTAATAATATTGTTACAAATAAAATGCTGAAGGGATACTTAATTTCAATTATTTGCTTTGTAATTCTCTTGTCTTATATTATTACATCAGAATAAAGATAAAAATTTAATAGAATAGACAGGCCCCTATTATATAACAATTAATTAAGGAGAACCTATAAAAGTAATCCTAAATAATATTAATTAAAGACCGAAAAGATGCAAATTAATTCTATTTAACAGGACATAAAAGAGAATGCTATAGGATTTTTTTATTAATTATAACAGTAATACCGAAGAAAATATGCATTAAACTTAAAAACTCCTACGAGTATTTCCTACTCTATAACCATTTAAAAAATAATTCGTTAAGGTTTCGGAAAATCAAAACCCATTTGACTACTGGCTTTGTTTTTTTTTTTAAACCTAAACAAATAGGGCGTAATCATATTTATCTACCTGTGGCTACTTTATATTTTTTTTCTTTGTGGCTGCAAGTTATCCTCTGCTTAATATAAGGACACCTATCCCTTGCTTTGCATCTTACTTCCTAGCTTAGGCCAAGCAGCGATATAACTAATCGGAAGCCAGCCTATCAAAGGGTATTCGATAGCCAGCCCACTAAACCATGAATTCATAAGTCCTTATGGGAACAGGGTCAGGATTGGGTTCGAGCTACTTCTCTTCACGCGCTGGGTTGGTTAGTGAATACATACATGCACCCCCTCTCTAGAGGAAGGAAATAATCATATCAAATCATGCCACCCTGATAGGGGAAAAAGAAGTCATATCCTTTAGTGTACTTGATCCTTGTGCGTTTGTCGTATTTTTGTATATTTTTTACTAGTCTACTTTAGCTTGCATATAACGAATAAAATCAAAAATAAAAGCGAGTAGGCTTCGCCTACATCAAAGGGTAAAAATAATGTAAGCGAAAAAATTCAACAGCAACTCTTATTTCAATAATCCCTACGCAGGGTCCCGTTTCGCCCAGGAGGGCTTTTTATTTAATCATAAACCGGCGCTAAGTCAGACTTCGAACTGACATATCCAATCGGAGCTCTGTAGCGTCTATCATTAATCCTATAACCTCGTTCTAAATAATATTATTGTAATTTCGTTTTCGATATTTTTTATTCGACTTATTAGGCGGAAGCCTCTTCCTAAAAACTGACGAGGGCAAGCTAATGGACTTCAGCGAGCTCGATAAGGAAAGCATCTAATAATTATTATAACGATCAACAAAATGGTTTTAGTATAAGGTGAGAGAGTATCTATTAATATTACAAGCTAGTATGTTATTTTATTAGGTTAAATAGATTAGAGTTTTTGTGCTTTTAATCCGACCGAAGGTTACTGATTAAAGGGGAATTTGTTCCGAAGATAGAAGCAGCCCTAATGAAGGCGCCACCTATTAGCTACATTATAAAAGATATTTTTTAGGTTGCTCTAATTTATGATGTGCGTACCACCACCAAGACCAAGCTATCTTGTACCTAGCTCCCTTTAGGCTGTTTAGCTTGCGCCTACAAGGGGATAAAGGACGTATGGGATACGCATGTTATTGCATAGTTGCACCCACCCAACCAAAACCTAAATAATTTAATTGACCTCTTTAAATACATTAACTTATATATCTTACAATATTATTACTTAAGGTTCATTTGTTGAATAATATTGAGCTAGGTTTTTGAAATTTGTTATTGCAAGCAATAAATAAAATGAGCCCTTGGTATTTAGGCAAGCTCTTTAAAAAATAATTTTAATGAAATCAATTATGATACAAATATTATGAAGGTCCGTCCAAATGAACAGTCTCCATCATAATCCCATTCATGATTGGTTTCGAATTTTCGTATTTATTTATTAAGGCTGTTTCTATTACATTGTACTATTGTTATCTTACTAACCTTCGGGACGTTTATTGTTCCTAATCCAACATCAGAAAATCAGAAGTCAACTTCTTCCTCTTTTTACTCCTTATTCTCGCAGAATTAATTTATCAAAATTGTGAGGCGCAAGCACATCTTGGATTTTAATTTGAGATTTCAGATGTGCCTACTATTTGCATTTTGATTCAGGCTTCATCCTTTCGGATTGGTGGGTGGGTACAGTAGGATACTAGGATTCAGTTGGATAATTCCTGAATAAAAAGAGTTGTTCTAAGAGATGGTGATGCACTTGTAGTATCTGATTTTGATTTATTGATCCGCCTTTAAAGTTTGAACTCACCCGTTTTGTTGCGTATATATTGCACCTTGGAGTATGAAAACCAGAATAATGGGTATCCGTCGCGCTGGAGATTTCTACCTCACTAGGGATACTCGACGACACCAAGTCAACCGACTATTATATTCACCTGCTGAATTCTCTCGGGACTGCTACATCACGAACTTAAGCCATTCAACCATTATCTGACGGATAACAGAACCTGATCTACTTGGTATCTTCCATTAGGCTATGGTTATCGGGTCCGGGTATGCATTAGGGCATTTTTCTTCTGGGCCTAGTATTAGGATATGATCCGATTGGCGTGTTTTCCTCTCAGGGCATAGCTATTAGAATGCGGTCCCATTAATTTCTCCTTGGGGGCGGGAAGTCCTCCAGATTAAAGCTTACAATTATGAGAATCTGTACACATCTGGCGTTCTAACAAAAAATGATGCAAGTAAGAAACTAAAATATGCTCCAACTATTATAATTTGGTTATTTTATCACTTATTTCATCTTTTAGATCTTTTTTGTGCATGTTTAATTGTATATCGTTATTTATTGTCAGGACCCTCAGGTAAATACCACTCGGAGGAATATAAAACAGTCCATAACATGACAACAAAGTGGTCACGTAAAGAATGACTCCCGTATCAGAAAACTAAAGGATCGTACCCTGTTAAAATGAAGGCTAATTATTCTTATAGGCCTACAGCTAGAAGATGTACCTATGCGATAAGTGGAGCCCAATGGAACCCTGTTCCAGAAGAAGAAAACAAGTCCCAAATACACCATCACTTATAGAAATGATGAAACACTATAATTCTACTGCTTGAACAAAAAAAAAGGTTTACATGTATGTTTTTATAAATCTTTCAATCAATTCTCATTATTGCCTCAGATATTTCTTATGTGCACATAAATGTTGCTATTTACACATCAAAGTTTTAAAATATATAATACAAAGACCCACTTAATTAAGCCATTAGTTGCCGTACCCAACAAACCTTTTAATATCTATATATTGAGTGTTGACCTAACCATTTATTCTAAATCATACGTAATATAAAATAGACTTTAGCTACCATATAATTCTTTAAATAATTAAAAAGAGCTTGCGGTGTCACAAACCATAATTATATTAATTTTTTAAAATTAATAAAATTTTATAAGGAGTTCGATGGTTAATTCTAACTTAAGTTAAAATACCCTAAAAGAATATATAATATCTAAGCTTATTTATATTAATTACTTTTAAATAAAGATTTACAATTTTAACTTCTGTTTACTTGTTTTATGTTTATAGAAAATAGTAAAGTACTAATAGCTTAATTTAACCTTTTCTTAATTTCTATTTATCTGACTTTAAAAGAATTGTAATCTTTTTTAATACCTTCGGTTTGTCTAAATGATCTTTAGCAGCTATATCTTCTGATACTTCAATAAAAAATCTAATAATCCTCTAAAATCTTAATACCTTTGTAAGGATATGTTTTGAAGAAAGGAATAGTTTATCTTTAATTCATTAAATTTATATCACGATAATTTACTTCCCCATCTGGTCTATTAAAGCTTTCTCAACCTATCCACGACCCTAATAAACCCATAAATTTTGTTAATAGAACTTCTCTCTCGCATGTCGAGTATAGAGAAAACTAAAATTAAACATTATAACTCAGGTTGTATAGTTTTTATTAATTAATGATATCTTACGCTAAAAATTCGACCCCTCTCCATCTAAAAATCCATGGCAAAATCAGTTTAGATTCTTTTAAACATGTGTATGCAATTTGCACCTAAGCGTTGTACAACATTTAAAATTAGGGGCAATGAATTTTTAATTTATCAGGACAGCATTCTGTTGCATAGGAATCCCCTTTATATTATAGCTCATACATCCTGAATTCAGAAGCGTGCCTTACCTGTCTAAAGTAAAATTTACAGCTGGTTTAAATAAGAATATCTCTCTTTTTTTGAGTTAATCAAAAGGATATTTACAAAATGAGGTAGTAATTTTTTTTTGCCAAACTCCTTGGGGCGGATTGAACAATATAGGCTGGCTATTTGTAATCTACATCTCATTAATTGTACCTATCCCAAAAAAAAAGTGATGATATTTTTCTTTTAGTACTAAATTTCTCCTTTCTATTGAGCCCTATTTTAACAATCATATAGGTGTTCATATAGCCTGAACGTTAGCACTACTCTCTGAGACTTTAAGGTCTAAAACTCCCTCACCATTCTGTGTAACAAACCGTGTCTTCAATAGGAGGAAGAATGATCTTTTGATTTCCATACTTAAAACTTTAACGTTTTTATCCCACAAATAATTGCTAAATGCTTAGCGGATTTTCAGTTACAGGCCAAGGTTTATAATAGATATTCAGAATACTTAAAATGTTATAAACTACTTTAATAGTAATAAACAATATAATTCTTATAACACTTAAACAAAAAAATAGTAGAACTCAATTTTTGAGAAAGCAAGTGAATATACTAAGCTAATACTATGTTCAAAAATTACGCATCAAAGCTCACTTTTTCTAGTCCCCTTTATTAAAGAATTGGTGGGCGGAACGTAATTGGTTCGCCACTAGATAATTGAATATAGCTTATTTCAAAACGTAATTCCCGAAAGGATAATAGGGTTTCTATACCCATAGGAGGTCATTGAGCCAACGTAAATTCTACTTGTTGGTGTAAAGCACTCACCTTTATTTAAGTTTTTAATTTTAAGAAAATCTTAATATTAATACTATACGATATTTCTATTCATTCTAGCCTTTTTTATATTTTTTAATTCCAGTCTAATCCCTCTCTAGTTAAAGGTTTTTTTTTCCATAAGCGAAAGGCCGGTTGTGTTAAAATCTTTCGTAATTTTTATAAATTTAACACATGTAATTGAATTTTTACAATTTATAGGTATAATTTTATTAACGAAGCCAATCTTGTAATTTGTTCCAACTATAAACTCCCAACAATTCTAATTTAGATTATATATCTGCCACACTTAGCATGCAGATATGGTAAACTTTCGAAAAGTTCTTTTCTTACGGTGTTTTGAGTTTAAAATAATTTTAAAGGTCATACTGTTTCTCCTAATTGATCCCGGCATTTTTTTATGCTATAAAAAACACACCGCATTCCGGGTCTGTAAACCAGCTAATCAGTTTAAATCAATTAAATTACTTTTTGGGCGGAGCACTACTGAGTTTCTAAAGCTGGCTTAGGGGAAACTAAGCTTTAACGCATCCAGATAATTTTTTCTCACTATTTTATATGTAGGCTTTAACTTAGATATAAACTTTATTTAAAACCTCTAATGTCCGATGTTGACCTTGGTTTTTCATCAAATTTAAACTTCTTTAAAAAGTAAATAGTTGGAATTGCTTACCGAGTTACATAAGGGTATTGTCAAAAATTGATTAATTTATTAATTTAAGATCTTCTAAAACCGATACCTCTTAATTGAACAGATCCGTCCCCTAATTTTGTTTATATTACCTCACCAAAAAACAAATTGAATTTGTTGCTACTGAGCTAGATCCCCTTTAATAAGACATAATTCCCTGAAATATAGCTTTTACCTCTATAACCCTACCTTGAGATTTTTAGAATCTGAGCAAACACCTATAAAAACAGCATCTTCTCCAATCAGTAAACCCAGCTAATATACATGAGATTTTAATGTCTGAAGGTTTGGATTTTAAATAATTGTTGTTTACTTAGAATATGAAATGTTTTTGGGAGTAGTCTCCTTTTAAACATTAGAATTTATATCTACATTTTTTGTGCGACAGCGCTCGGAATATAGCATTAATATTCCTTATAGAAATTTTTAAAAACCAAGTTTCCCCTGAGCCTTAGAGCACACCCCTTTACAACTGATTTTAGGAATAATATTTGAGGAACCTGTCTCTCGTTG
This sequence comes from Ophiocordyceps xuefengensis, assembly GCA_020975735.1. Lineage (NCBI taxonomy): Eukaryota > Fungi > Ascomycota > Sordariomycetes > Hypocreales > Ophiocordycipitaceae > Ophiocordyceps > Ophiocordyceps xuefengensis. The sequence continues at coordinate 1,951 of JACYFI010001881.1, read as the reverse complement.
CTCTTTTACAGACATATATGCCTATCGAATTTAGAATTCCGCGATAGCCCATTCCCTGTGGTACTAAGCCCAAGTATTGTAATGATATTACTATAACTCTCATCATTATGAGGACCATACAAATCTTTTCCGATAAATACTTTAGGCTTATTTAAAGCCTTTAGGTTCTCCCCCGGGAGTTGGTCCTATCCACGTGCTTTTCTATGGATAATCAGCTCAAAAAATGGAAAGGAAAATAAAAGCTTTCAGAATACTATTACATAACTTATCAACACCCTTGTAATTTGAATCCTTATTGTACGGCGAGACGGGATACTAAATAACGTCATTAAAGATAAAAAACCACGAATACAGAAATACATAGTTGTTAAATTTTTAAGTACTAGGTACGGGTAACCAATCTAACAAAGAAAAATTCTTGCTGGTTTCAAAGCAGCCAGCAGCTTTCTAATTATTGGGTGGGAAAAACAAAAATTATATTTTATTGTTTTAAATACTAAATAATAATTTTGTAAGGTGTCTCAAATTTAATACTCTGTCGACCCTTGATTGATTAGATATTTGATAGAACGGTAATTCAAAGTATCCTTTCAGGAGTTAACGTTTACCATAAAATATTTTTAACCTTTAATAAACAAATAAAAGAATTAAGATGTTTAGACTAGTCCTTAAAGGAAAAATTTTAGTTTAAATAGAGTATATAATGTAGTTGATTTCTGTCCACAATTTGGGCATAGATACACTTTTTGGCTGGCTCTGTTGAAATAGGTAATTTTCCTACCTTATAATTAATTTTAACTTGAAAAATAATTCTACCAATTGTGTAATTGAACAATTAACTTCTATAATTGAATTCTATTTAATTGGTGGCTTTGGTTGGTTAGAGCAACATACCATCCACCCTTAGCTAAGCAAGCGAGAAATATTATTAAATAGAAAAATACACCATGTCATTCTTCCTCGTAAATCATCTCTTGCGAAGATTTGATAGAAAAATGTCCTCGAGGACAGAAAATCCCGCAGTCGTGCATTAGAGTCTAAACTATTGTATCTAAAATGGAGGCGTAAGCTTTAATAAACAAGGCTCATTTGCCTCGCCTATTTCCTATAGACTTTCATAAAAGCGATTCATGTAAAGTCGCTATAACTGCGGTACAAAATTTTACCTTTGATAAATAGATTAATAAATTATTTATTACTCCTTCTCATTAATTATACTATATCCTACAGAACCCATCTGTTTTTTCTATCATATATTAATGACCTAATTAAGAAACTTGTTGGAATTTGTCGTACATGGGTTATCATTAAGGGGCATACCTTGCTTTGTCACAAAAAAACTATTTTAGTGATCATTTAGTATAAGTGTCCATCACCTTTCTATTAACCGAGGCAGAACTAACCCTAATTGGTTATACCAGTCCAAAGTTTATATTTTCTTAGGTTGTAATATTTAAAATCTCATCCATTTCAAAGAGTACTTTTAGTATGTAAAATTAAATGAAGTATAAGCTTGCCTATATTTTTTCATTGGTTACCTAAGTATATTACGAATAAAATATATTACTTATTTGTTGGATCTATATTTAATTAATAGTTTGGAATTTAAACGTAATTAATCTTTAAACCATAGTCTCTGAAACCCCTTGAAGAATTACTATATCCGTTTCGTTTCCAGCGGACGCCCCCTAAAGGGTTTGTCCAAGCCAAATGGTTAAATTTTTAAATAAAGGCAGGAATATATTGATACCTTCTGAGATTATTCTCTAGAATCATAATGTCATAGGGTTTGCACATTCTTGGTAACTAAAGCTATATAGAACAAATACAAACAAGTTTATAAAAAAGATCTAGGAATAATGCAAGCATTTTATTGTTAAAGCATTAAAGTTAGTGGCTAGTAGAGGAATGGGCCAGGGGGAAGGGTGAAACTAAATGAAAAGGATGATTC
>JACYFI010001878.1:0-11423 GCA_020975735.1 Ophiocordyceps xuefengensis | reverse complement strand
ATACAAAAACGTTTTTATGTTTAGATTAAAGAAATGTTGCCTTGCATATTTAAAAATCAGCCTTAGTGCCTGAAGAAAGCAGTAGTTAGGAATATACAAGATTATTTCCATAATTTTTAGTCTTTAAAAAAGCAAGAAATATCAATAATTGAATCACTTTGTTCTACTGATTCGTCCCAAACTAAGAAATCTTTACTAAGATTATAAATTAAATTATTTTAATCCAATTATAAAATTTTCCATAATATCTTATTTGAAAAAAATATGAAGTTATTTAGTAGTAATACTGATATACATATTTGAAAATGATAGAAAATATGACTTAAATGTTTCTCTTAATAGTATAACATTTTAATAAACAAATATTTTTACCTATTTTAAAGTAAAGATATATAAATAAATAATAAGAAAAAAACAATAGAAATAAATATAAATTAATTTGGAAATCTATTTCATAAAATTCAGATCGTTTCACTGATGTTTTAGTGCTATTTAAAAATTAAAAAGAAAAAAAAAATTTCATTGTGAGAAATTTCGTTAGTATAATTAACTAGAGCTTTTTACCCTGTATAAATTACTATAAAAAAACTTAGCTTTAGCGGCCCATTAGGGAGGGTACGGTGGCGTTAAGGCAGCAGGAAATAGAAAAGTTCTACCACTGACACAAACCCGATCAAATAACATTAATATTATTTTTTTAAAGCTGCCCCGCGCACAAATATATAAATTTACAAATTAATTTTCTTATTGTTAATGAAAGGACTTCTGCTCCGTGTATCATTATTCCTTTATCCTACGGATTAAACGGGAAAAAGTTGAATTGTGGCGGGCTCTCTCCCGAAATAATTATTTTTTTCTTGGGCCCTGCTTTATCTGACACAAAGGTTAACAATGAAAACTGCCCCGCACAATTATAGGTTAATTTAGTTTCTAATTACTAAGCTAATTCATAAATACATATATTAATTCAATAGGTTATAAAATAAATCAAGGATAAAAGATTCAAAATAATGAGTTAATTAACTTAACAACGTTATAGAGACCAGATTGCTCGTATATTCCAATAAAATGAAAAGGAGGTTGAATGAATTGAGATGCATCATATGCAAAGGTTTTAAGTTTCAGTTTTAATTTTTAGAGGAAATCCCTAATCAGAAAATGTATACTATTATTATTATAACTCCAAAACGTACGTCTTTGGGGCTTTCGCTGTAAAAGGTGGATTTCAGGTGGGTTAAATCTATAGTACAATGCGCTTTTCAACAAATATACTAGAGTCCCACACTTGATTCTTTGAACACTATAGCTTACTGGTTTATTGTGTGCGTTTGGTCTTTGCTCATAAGGGAAAAACACATAAGAAACTTTTTTTAAGGGTGGATTAATCTTTTACAAAATCACAAGCCTGTGCGCGGCTTGCGCGGTTTGATGCGCACACATAAAAAGATTAAAAGTTATATGAGAAAAAAATAAAATAAAACTGATAAGTAGGAGCTTTCTAGGTAATTGATACTGATATAGGTGCAAGTTGAAATTCAACACCTTTCTAACATTTAGAGGTGTTAGTAATATGATCAATTTCGGAATAATAAACCCTAATGTTATGAGGCACCGCCACCAAAAATAGGGAGCTAAAAACGTTTTTTTGTGCGCAATCTAAAGCTTATCATATATTGAAAAAATAATAAAGACCAGTTCAACTAAGTTTTAAAGGGAATTATGGAATAATAAGTAAGTATTACAGGCCCAAATTAAAATTGCAGGTCTAACCTAACAATACAAGAAGCTTTCCCCTGACTATAAACTTCTGGGGATGACGTCGCTAATCAAATAAATAAAGAAATTCCAGCATTCCAAGGTGGATACCTGGCTTTTCTTCTTCGCGAGTGTCTTTTTGGCTTTTATTTTTCTATCCTTGCAGGCTTGGGTAGAAAAATAATGCAAGATTTAAAAATCGAAATCTAAACTAGGTATACAAGTGCAATTAGTTTGTTTTTTCGATGTACTTCAACACAGAGTCGAGATAAGCTCTAACTGGATTAGGTTTGTATCTTACTATATTGTGTGATATCCTTAAAGGCATAAAACAATATAGAGTTCCGAATTTCATCTCTAGAGTTTTGTTGTACAAAATTTTTGGACGATCATAAATGAAGAAAGTTTTTCGGGTTTTTTTACACCAATAAGATCAATAGTATAAAAATCACAGGATTTATGAACGGATTGATGGTAAAAGTTGCTGGAAATTTAATTAAATAAAAAGCATTTTTAGACCTGAATCAGGATATAAGCATGAGCCCTCCGGCTATAAAAAAGAAATTAGTGGGGAGGGCATACTTTCGTTAGACAGTATGCCCCCATGGTATAGAGGGGAAGAATTTACTAGATTATATTATATCAAATAAGTTATGGAATTAGACAGATGGTCCTTAATGTAGGTAGTAAATTATTAAGGAGAATCTTTTAAGATCATTATAGAAATATAAAATGGAAACATAGGCCTGAACCATTTGACAAGAATGGAAAATTGATATATATAACATATTAGACACAGCGCTAATTATTTGCCCACAAAAAGTGTACAAATAGGTGCGCGGGGTTTGGCCACTCATGTCGGCTTAACTTATCCCTCATGGACAGCAGGAACTGATGTAGGGGTGCGACTGTTTCGTCCGATTAAAAGTTACATGAGCTGGGTTAAATAAGGTCGTGAGACCAGTATGGTTTCTATTGCACTAGGAGGGATATTAGAATAAAAAATTGAGAGACAAAAGCTTTGTGTACGCACAGGCAACAAAAGAGTTTTTAACTTCCTAAGTTAAAATATGGGTTACTAAACCTATAGGTTTAACTAGTTTGGTTGTATGTGCCATAATTAAAAACATTATGCTTTTGTAATATTATATATCTTGCTATTCACTATAACTTTAACGATGTTTCTTTTTAACTAAGGACCAAGACTGGTATAGACAAAGCCACGGGCAGGGACGCTACAGTTTGTAAGGTAAGGTGCCTGAAAAGTATATAGGCATGAAACTTATCTTACAGATTATTTCTTAAATAACTAATTAACTATTACCGCAAAAATTTTAATAGGCTTATCCGTACAATCTTGAGTTTTAAAAGAATAAAAAAGTCTAATTTAACATTTCACTATTTACCATATAGTCTCTCATGCCGGTTAGCTAAAAGTAAATGTAAATTGTGTTCTAATCAATTGGAAGACAATGTCAAAATACTTGCACCGGGCAACATAAAGTATAAATTATCATTTTAAATATTGTATGTGGCAAAGCTTCTTATCTTTAGCTTATGTTTCCTTGTATATTCACGCAAGCCTCACTTGTTATTCGTCTTGTAAGGATAACATGTCTGTTATTTTGTTTACCTGCTTCTAACCGTAAAGGTCAACTGCACTATCTCTGAAGAGATAGCGTGCCGGTCCAATAATGCATGTTCCCCCTTGTAAGTAAAAATGCTAACCTATTTGTTGTAGGCATGCTTGAACGGCTCCGACGATCTTTTATTGAGCGTCGAATCCCCTAAGAATAAGGTTATTGGTTTGCATATTTTTTGTCGCTTCCCCAGAAGCCGTAGCTTGCATTTTCACCCTGATCCTTTTTGTCGAGAAAAGGTACCAATAAATACATAAGAAACAACAACATTAAACAAGAAGCTAAGCATAACAATAAAGGTACAAAAATACCACACTTATTGAGTCTTTGCTTCTAAATAGATATCAGGTCACAAACAAAACAAAATATAAGTAAAAGGTAGTAGTAAGTGTAAGAGCCAGCAACAGAAAGGTGCACTAAATTGTGTAACTCTGATTGGTAGCACTCTTTTAAAACTAAAAAAAGATTAAGTATTTCATAGCGGTTACGACCATACTCTTTCAAATGCTAAACCACCGCGGGTTGAATCCCTTTCTAGTTATACTTGTGGTTTGTGGTATACCGTACCATAATCCGGCGAGTTCCGGGTATTATTAAGTGTGCAAGAGCCTATAGCCCGTATAGCGTTATAGTTGCTTAAGTGGTTCAAAGCATACTGCCTCGTAAAAACAATAATTAAGACTGCTTTATCGCAAGTGATTTAGTCAATGGTTCCTTTATTCAACTAAAATCAAGGAATAGCTCAAAGGGAACTACTATAATTTAGGAGCTTCTAACTTTGCAAGCTGTAAATATGTAAACAAATTTGACGGCCCCGGCCCAAACTTAAAATTGTAAATTTAACTCAAACGTCTGGCATTCTTCTTGAATGATTTAGAGGTCTTAACTGCCGTATGCAAAGGAGTAGTTTGTTGGAGATAGTTGAAAAACAGGGGGATTATTTTGCCTTTCTATTTTTTAATCTAGGCGGTTGGTAAAAACGTAATACATGGCACACATAGAGGATTTTCGTATTAGAGGTTTATTTATGCGCGAAAGCTATGACGTACAATAGGCGAGAATTTTATTTATAAGTCTGTCTGGTAATTTCTTCTCATATAATTTAAAAAGTAGCCGTGCTCTCGCTCAATTCGCAGCCCTGAGTGCTTTGCGCGATTTTATATCCTTGTGTTAAAAGGCAACCCTTACCAAAGCACCTGTATGCGTACGCAGGCGAGTCGACGTAAGAAAACACCAAAGAGTTGAAAATTATTGATTTATTATTCAAAATTCTGTGCCAGCCTTTAATTTTTTCTTATGGAGCTTGAAAGGCTTAGCTGCAAAAATCTGCAAGATAATTCCTTATGACAAAACATTTTAATGTTTTTAGTATTTTTTTGATGCGGCATACTTGCGTTCAACGACGCACAGAAAAAAATTTAGAAGTTGTATATTTCATACCACCGGCCTATAAAAAGTTATGAGCTTATAATCAACATAAATTTGTTAAATCTAGACCGCATTTACAAGATTTGATAACCATTTTAAAAAAGTAAATTGAATAATATAAAATGTTTTTTATTTTTGTGCTTTCTACTTTAAAGCTAGGGACATGCCGGAAAAATCGCTAAGAACCCTAATAAAAGCACAACAAAGGGCTATTAGCTTTTAATTTGGAAAGCATACTGCCCATAACGTAAAAAAATGTGTTTGATTCCCTTTAGCCCTAAGCCGTAGCTGGATTTGGATTTTGAAAATAGTTTAAGTCTAAGTGCTGAAATGGTATAAACAGTGGTTTGCTTCAGACTCCAACCTGGGGGGTTTTAGGTAATCCCATGATGTGTTCAAGTCACTCTTAGGAATCAGTATTTATGTCTGCTATTTAGTTTTTTCCATATTTTTTTCTTAGGCCCAAGCTTGTAAGGCAATGGAAAATAAAGCACAAAAAAAGAGAATGGAACGCGAAGCTCCCTATGAGGTTTTAAATCAGTTTTTCTGATATCTAAATAAAAAATAAAATAACAGATTTACATGAGAAAGTTCGGCGTATTTGGACGGTAAGTATGTAAGATCTTCTATTTATTTATTCATGGCAAGATTACATTAAGGTATTATTTACAAATCAGTGGACTAAAGCTACGCTTCTAAAAAAATTTTTTAGAGCTGGCAATATATTCTTTAACAGAATAATAAAAGGCGCTATTCCCAACAACTTGTAAACCTTTAGCATGTTAATGTGAAAAAATATTAATATACTGGAAGACAAACGCCTTTCTTCCAAGACATTCCACAATTTCTTTGGTTGGGTCGCATTATTCTATAAATGTATACGTTTCTTCTTTTCTAAAAAGAGGATGGCTAGCTTGCCGGACATGAGGGTTAGGGGTTATTTGTAACTCAGAATTATACACAGATAATTGTTAGGTAGTAATTCTAGATGGATAGTCTTTGTGTTTTGACAACCTGATCAGAATTTCCTGTAATCTCGCTAAAGTTAAGCCCTGAGCCTTCAAATTTGGCCGAGACTAGAGCACCTAAATTGCATTTGGGTTGGTAAAAGTCTTCGGGTCATACCTGTTGGGGAGTCGAAAGGGACTTTAGTATAATTGGGGAAATACAATATAGACTTTTATCATTGAAATGTATGGTTGGTTCCCCCTCGCAAGCCCTAAAAATAAATAATTTAATTTGGGTAACGAACTCTTAAAATAATTTTTAGCCTCGTCATCCTTCAGGTCTTATAGTATATAACAAGAAAGGTTTATCTAGGTAAAGACATACATTTTAACTAAAGGCGGTGTATTTGGAGTTGGAATCCCATTCCCCTCATTTTTCAATTTGGAGATATTTGCTCTCTTTCTATTTAAATTTAATATATCTATGAAAATGAAAAATTTTTATCCTTTTAGTCGCGCTGCGTAAAGCTTCTTCTTTTTAGCGAGGCACGGGTTAAAACCTCTCCAAGCAAACCGCCTGCAAGAATATTTTTTGAACTATACAAAAACTTAACAGTAAGGTTTATTGTCATATTCTTTTGTAGCGGGATACTTCTAAATTTTTTTGCTTGGTGCTGACGAAGTACTGCCGCACTAAAAAGTAAAGAGAGGCCACAAAGAAGTTAATAAATGCTCATTTATGCTTACGGTGGTTGTATGTTTTGAGTGCAAGGCTATCGGCTAAAACAGGGAAAAGAAACAAATTGCGAGAAAAATTGATTAATAGTAATTTTACTAAACATTTAGGGGGGTGTGTTTATAATTTGGAAAAAAACGTAAACTTGCCATTTGTGCTGTTTCACGGTTTCGCATTCCTGGACATCTCTCATAGTTATAAATTAATAAATATTGTGGCAATGTAAAATTGTATGGTCTAAATCCAACGCAACAGCCTTACTAATCTGCAAAAATATTAATTAAAGACGTCAAAGCAGCGCTCTTATTAAAATAGAGTATATTACTTATTTATAGGTTAAGCCTCTGTGTAAATACAAAAACGCGCTTAGCGAATAGGCTAATGGCTGAATAGTAAAATTAAAGCATATCAACCAAAGAGGGTTGTTTATATTAATGTTTTAATTACAATCAAGGTTATGCTTTGATGTATTATGGTTATTTTTATGTATGAGTTTATAGGGTTTAATATGGTGTTTAATAGATATTATATAGTATAATATATATATATTTAAATGCCCAAAGGCTTCGTTAGGCCAACGGGTAGATAAAGGTTTTAATGGTAAACTTACCTGGTTTCACTCAAGCACCGTCGTTCAAACTAGCTACCCGTTCAAAACTCTTATTGTTTATCAATTAAGGAAAAACATAAAATAAAAATTATTACAATATAACATAAGATAATAGATTTGATAGCGATTTCTACATTTTTTAGGCCCGAGTGTAGTTACGGGCTATTCTTATTCATATTTAAAATAATGATGCATGACATAATTTAGTGAGGAACCTTAATTTCAGGCCAGCTTTAATAATTTCAGTATTTTGTTTTTTAATTACTATGATATTAGTAATTTCAATATACCAACATCTTTAACACATTTAGGCTACCAAAGAGGCGCAGACTCTTAAATTAATACGTATAACTTGAGCTATTGGTGATTAGCACTAATTTCTTGCTTAAGCAAGAAAACTAGATACGTTTAATGATATTTTCTATTAATTGTAAAATATTAATGTGAATACAAGCCAATAAGAATATTAACAAGCTTTGTAAAATAGTAACATATATTGAAATAGGGTTAGGGTGGTGTTTGTAACTAAGAATGTTTCAGAAATAAAAAAGCTAACTTCCTGAAACAGTAATAAAGATTACTTTGTTACTATCTAAGGAAAAGGTAAAGTATTTCCACATTAAACATTTGGTTTTACCATATCCCAAGATACTAATGGTAAGTACAGGTAAGAGGAAGAAGCTAAGCACATGTAAGCCTTATATGATTTTAGACTCTCTTGGCTACCTATTGATTCTATTTAATTCTTGGATATGTAAAGTTTTTATAAATAAAAACTCATATAACGTAAAGAACTGATCATCCTACATATAAAGCCGTAAAGGCTTAATTTTAACATACTAAGATACTGCTTGAAATAAGCGGAGACAGGATTTGGTTTTAGGACAATTTAATTTAAATATCCGTGCGGTCTCAATCCAATAGTCCTATAATAGAGAATTTTTTTCTTTTTTATTACGGTAAGTTATCAAAATAAATGACAAGAGCTCTGGCAGTATTATTTCTTGTTTAAACAAAGAATAATAAAGCGCACAACACAAAAAATTTTATGACTAACGTAAGCTAGCTGAAGATAATTATATAGTAATTGGATTTCAGGGTTTTTCAGTGGACGATGGGTTGTTTTTCTTGTTTTTTGATGTTACTAAGCTATCCGTTGGCTATACAAAAACAGAGGGGCAGGCCAACGCACCTAAACAGTTGTGGTTAACAGGTTTCCTTTAAATAAGAATTATTACGAAACTCAACCTCAAGTGCATGAAGGTTAATTAAAAACGCGGTAAAATAGTTAACACTTTAAAAATCTATTTATATATTCTCTTCAAGAAACATGTGTTTTTAGGTATATTCTGCTTGAAGAATATTTTAAAACTCCACTATTCCGGTATCTTAAAATTTCCAATTAAAGTCGGAAGCATACTTCATCAGAAGTTCTTTTTGTTTTGTAAAAGTTGGTTTATTAGTAAAAAATTCTCTCTTTTTGTGCGATACTGCTTAAGTATTTTTTACTTCGGTGCTGACGAAGTATGCCGCACAAAAAAATCAGCATAATTTGTGGAGATATTGTTTACAGTTTTGTTTTTGATAGGCGCATAGCATAGCTTGCGCTATGGGCACAACACTAATATCTTTAGTGTTTCAGTATAAGGAAAGTTCAAAATAAAAATATTATAATCCTCGGTTGCATAATTAGGTAAGAACACAAAATTCTTTGCGTTTTAGTATTGGGTGTTCGAATCACTCGAGGGATAATTTTTTGGATTGGCTATAGCAGACTACGCCCTAGTTTAGCAACTAGGGGTTTGGTTCTAGACACCTTTCCACTAACTATCAGTAGATGTTGTACTTAATCACCTTTAAATAAAATGACGTGAGGTCCATTTAGAATATAAAGAATAAAAATTATGGGCTTGCGCACCACAAGTACAATAAATACCTGTTGTATTCTACTAAACGGTAGAAAAACGTAAATTGAAATTTTGTTATTCATTAAAAAGAGCAAATTCTTTGCATGGGGCGGAGCCCCCTCAACAATAAGGGAAAAATATTTAATATATTCATATAGGCTAGCTTGCAATGTCGGGAAGGCATTAGGCAACTAAAGACGCACGGCCTTAAAAATTTACACATTATTAAAAATGATAGCTAATTCTCATTGTTGGGTCTTAAACATTCAACCGAAAAACTTTAATATAAATTAAAAGATCGTAACTTCAGCCCACGATAGCTTAATTAATCTCAATAAAGCTTAAGGTAGAGTTTCCTTCATGCTCTATGCGGGGCATAATGCCATTGAGCAATAACAAAAAATACATTTTATTAGGAACCCAATGGCTTTGTAATATTTAGTAAATAAGAATAAATAAAACATACCCCTAAAATGCAGGCGAGACATAAGGGAAAGTTGGGAAACACTCTAGATTTAATATATGTAAGAATAAAATATAAATTATTTAAGACTTGCGCCTACATTTTTTCTTGCTTGGCTGGTTTCAACAGTAGCCTTATTTTTCTACCGGACTTGCTTAGAGCGTAGCTTACTTTAGCCACCTGAATCTCTTCTAGGGGAAACATGCAATAAACATTGATTTAAGGAATAAAGCTATTTGAATAGACTTATTTTTCTGTATTTTTTTTAGTAAAAATTTATATACGAATCACTGAATTATGGTGTTTTTAAGATAAATATAATTTATTTACAGTGTAATTGTGAGCCCAAGGTAAAGCAAAACTATTGTGGTCTAGGTGCTCCTGTTCGATCCAGGGTTTTTATCCTTATGTTTACTTTTATAAATAATTAATATTAAATATATGGAAGTAGTTAATTTTTAAAATCTTCATAGATTAAATCCCAAAACTTAAGTTACATGCATTGGTTCTTGTTTTAAATGTATATAAAAAAACACAGGGGTATGGTTGGTAGGGGATAAGGCTGTTTTTATATAGGAATTAATAAAAAAGCAGATCACCTATTGTAAGACTTTTGAATGTTTGAAAGGCATGCTTTGGGCATTAGGCAAGAGCATTCAAGATGTCTTCAAAAATTTAAATCTTTCTTAATGTAGGTTATCATTCAATACTAATGATGTATTTACAACATAAAGTCCACAAAACGTAAAGTTATAATTAAGATGGTTGGTTGGTGTACATCTACATGGAAGCACTTTAGTTATCCTTTTAATGAGAGAAAAAACAAATCCATTATACTTGCCTTGCTTACATGGCTGGGCCTTGGCTAAGCTGGGCTGGCCTGGCGAAAGCAGCTAGGGCAATTTCTTTTCTTGCGTTCCCTCCTGTAACGTTTAAACACAAACACAAGAAAAGGTGAATTAAAAATTTTCCGGGAGGCTTTAGCTTGCTAAGTTGTGCTAAGCCCTAAATAACGTTCTTTAAATAAAGGGGCTTTACCCTAAAAATTATTCCCCTGTTTTTATCTTGGTTGTAAAAAATACCATAAAAGGTTTGTACCTATATTCAGACAAAATAGAAACAGGTTTCCGCCTGGTGTTCAAGTTTTACCCTTCCACCAACAGGAGAATGGATTCAGAATAAGGCTTCTTTTTTGTAGGATAAAAACTAAAGAACAAGAATAAAAAAACCTCAAGTAGTAAAGGTTTAGAACAATTTCGAGATAATTCTTAGGTGCAATTATTCAACTTCAATTTACATGTGTATGGTGCAAGCGCCTTTACTTCATGTTTTAACCAAGAAATAATATTTGGGACAAAGGGTATTAATATAAAAAATTAAAATTTTAATATTAAAAGGATACGGCCCGTTTTGATCTGCAGAGCAAAAGGCTACGCTTCAATTAAAGACTGAGAAAATTATGCAAGCTCGAGTATAGTTACCTAATATATATTTGTTCATTTCAGACGAAGCCGGTCATAATAACACAATATAGTTTTCTTTTTATGGTATGGCGTAATTAAGAAAACCAGGCCCTACAATGTTTTACCCAAGCCTGGGTAGTCTTAAACAGGGTAAAATTCTAAAATCTCATACGTTGGGGTAATAAAGCGATACGATTCTTCTTCAGCTGCACTCAAACCCCTTGACCTGGAATTTAGGGCTGGATTATATAATATTGTTTAAGAGGAATGCATTAACAGAGACCTCTTGTTTTTCTCGCATAACGCTGCATCAGATTGAAGTTACATGACAATAGATATATAGTATTTGTCCCATTATTAATGATCTCAAGATGAAAAAATTAAGATAGCGTGTTAACTTCTAAATGGAAATGTGTTCTGTCCCTTTTATGCGAGCTCCTCAAATTCTAGTGCTTTGAGACTTTTATCCGGTTT
>JACYFI010001877.1:0-15639 GCA_020975735.1 Ophiocordyceps xuefengensis | reverse complement strand
TTTTTTTTAGGAGCTTAAGGGCTTGGTTTTTAAGTTTATCTTTTATTGGATTTAAGTTAAAAATTAAGGACTTTTTATAACCTTACCTCATTATCTTTTCAAAGATATTTAAGAGATTCTATTCAGGGAAAACTTTTTCTCTTATACCTTTTTTTAATATTATTTATTGCTTGTCTTTAAGAATTTTTTTTATCCTTGAATTCTTCGTACGCTTTTGTTTTTCAACTCTAACTTCGATCGTAATGTGTCCTTTTAAGATAAATCTTGTCTTTTTTCTATTAATTTATATTTGATTTCAATTTTCTACTAATGGTTATCAGATTTGGGATTCGGCCGTAGGCTAAAACAATCAATACTTAAAACTTAAGTTATTGACTTTATCAAGTTGTAATTTTAGTAAATTTTGTTGTTATCCCATCTCTGGAGCGTGTTTTATTTTCATCCTCATTTAATGAATCTTGTGGTCCGGAAATCGACTATCTTAGTATTTTTTTAAGCGTTTTAAGGGGGTTTTATTAGTTGAAAAACCCTCATTATTATTAACTTCCATTATTTTTTAAACCTTTAATTACTCAAATCATATCTCAACTTTAAATGAGTAAATAATTCCATTAGGGTAAAAAAATAGAAATTACCATTATGATTAAAATGATATAAATAACATAAGCCAAAATAATAAATATTTAAGGATTAATAAAATTAAATGGATTTTTCTTGAATCCCCTATTTCTTATAAAATCATGACGTTATAATAATAATCAGATATTAATAGCGATAGTCAAACAAATGTGTAATAGTAATATTAAAATAATAAGCTATCACTACTATACCTCTAGCTTAATTAAGAATAAATATAACTATCCTATCTATAACAAAACATTCAAGGATTTATTTGAACTTTTTAATACTGTTCCTGCGTAGCACGCGAAGGGGTGGCTTACTAAGGGTGCCTTCGCGACGTTTATGAAAAAACCCGGCCAGCCACATATAATTATTTAAATCTTAGAAAAATGTTTGTATACGGAGTGGAAGTGGAAAGCCCGTAAAATCAATTTTTGTACAATGTATTTTGTCTATGCGTGTCCAGGAGGGTTCCCACAAGGCTTGCGCCTTTCAATCCAGTAAAAAATAATAACAGCATAATTATACTTAGATATGTGTAATCCTATATTATTAGGTGGCAATTTGCCCTACGCTCGAAGCAAGATAAACTGAGCTTTTTAGCAATCATTCTTTTAAAAAAATAATAGCCAGCTTTCGATAAAAAATAATACACTGATTATCATTTGAAAATATAAGGGCAAAATGCCCATTTTAAATTGGGATATCTCGTCTTTAAGAGCTCGCGAAGGTGAAAACAACCAAATTTGAATAAAAAAAGAACACTCTCAGTTTCTAAGGATTTCGGTATTTGAATTCTCTTTAACAAAAAATCATAAGTAATTTTATAATTCAATAGTATCAAAATTTGGAATTTTTTAATCACGGATAGATAAAAAATCTTGTTTTTATGTAAACTAATAATTAAACTTATATCAAAGGATATCTCTTTACCCATAAAATAACTCATCCAAACATAGTCAGGCCTGTATTAACGCTCATTGAAAATTTAAAAAGTATATATTATGAAATTTTTAAAAGTTTTGTGCATATGGTTTACTAAAAGGTGTTTAATCATTTAAAGGATAATTAGATGTAAATTATTATGCTTAACTTGTAAGGCGTTTATACCATCAATTCTATTACCACCAATAAATTAAAAACTATATAAACCTTTTTGGGCATTCAATTAATCTTAAAAATAAGATCATATAATTTAATTATTATTAATCCAGGATTTAATGAAATCTATTGGTATAAAATACACAAACGCTTTTTTTCTAAAACGATACAACTTTAATCCTGAATTATACCCATTTACTTTTATTAATAAGATGAAATCATATTTATTGTTCATGATAACTAATCATATGTAGAATAAAAGATTTTATTTTTTATGATTTTGATGTACTTTCGTATATGTAAAAGTGTTTGAAGCTAATGTTAAATATTCTTATTTATCTCCTAGTATCAAGTCTTATTTCGAATAGCTTTTAAACTATTCTTTTTGGAGAAGATTCCGTTTAAATCAAATTGTCTTTTCCATCTTTATTCCACGCTAATCAGGATAGAAATTATTATTGTTATCCTTATATTAGTATTAATAATATCCGTTTGTGCGCGTAGTGCAGCGCGAGCCTTTATTTTGTGCCCTTTTGGTGGAATGCCAGCTTTTCGCTGGTTCCAGTATTTACATTTTATTATTTATATAATATAAAAAGATGTCAGGATAAAACAATGTAAGAAAAAGGCGATTAATTGATTGCTGTATATTCTCTGATGAATCGCTATTTTTAGTTTTCTGCTTGAATTGTTATTTATTAAATATTTAAGTTCGTTTAGATTAGATTATAGCTTTAAATTTTATTTTTTCTACTATTTATATAAGGGATTAAAGCTTCCACTTAAGACTAGTAAATTAAACGTTAGTAAATTGATATATATGAATAGTAAAATAATTAACTAGATAATATTAGTTCCCAGTGTGCATATAGTCAATTGCAAAGAAATATGTGAGTAAATCTACCTCAGGGCCCCACTCGAGCAACCTTTACGTCATAAGTCAGTTAAGGTGCTCAGAATATTTTTACTATACAACACACGCTCACGACGGTGGTTGGGAATTTGTAAACCTTATCTATGATTTAACTTAATTAACTTTCGATTGTCACGATTTAGTCTCTAGGAATGCCTTCTCGATTAATAAATTGTGAAATTTAGTTACTTTAGGTTTCTACGATAATTACCTGTAAATGGGGTGAGGGTAACATTGGTTATCAACTAACCACCTTATCTTTCCGCAATATAGGAAAAGCCATTAAAGGCTCCACCGTAGAAAATTAAATATAAATATAGTTTTCCCGAAAACACGATGGAATTTTCCACGGGACATGAATCCACACGACACTTACTAATAGACATTTTTTTGAATTTTTCTAAAAGACTCGGAACCTTTGTCTTGCTACCAAAGGATTAGTTAGTACCAAAGACGTGCCACTACTTTTAGCAATGGGTCTTTTCTTTCAAACTTCTATAAAATGACAAAGTATCCATAAGGGTAACGAACTTATTTTGATACTGGCTTAAAAATAATTGTTCTAAATAAATCCTTATTAAATACCGTCGGAAAATTTTTGGTCCGATTGAGGAAAGAATTTGCTTCCGACATCTTAGAATAGAAGAAAACACCCTTCCGCTTCTATAACCAGGATAAATCAAGCTTTAAGGTAAGGTAAGGTGCCTTAAATAACATTTTATAATTGCATATTAGCTTTCAGAATTAGTATTCTCTAGTGGGAAAGTATTAGTTCTTACTGCAAGGGTTTATTAAACATGTATTTTAAAAATATGCAAGTTTGACAGATTTTTTGAAGGGGTAAAAGGAGGGCGAAAATATTCAAATAATTTTTATAATTTCAAAATAAGTTCTTCCCTTTTTATTAACAACTCACAATAACATCAGTCTCTTTTTCTATGTAAGACTTTGAACAGTATTGACCACCTTACTCTACTTTACGCCAACTCAACCAGCTATTTTAATTTAGATTTAAGGTTAGAATAATTTATAACTAGTCTTATTGTAAGAACTGTTTTAACGTAAAATGGTTACTTGATACTAACGTCGACCGTCCATGAGCCCTATCAAAAACATTTTATAATATTGTTATAGGTTATGTTTATCCACATAAATCATTATAAACGCAATTTATTTTAACCACAAAGACAGAATTGGCATTATCTGTCTTGATCATAAACAAAAAATGTATCACTTACCTCCTAAAATCCAACTATTATGTTGGAGACTGCTAGTTAGTCTAGTGGAGCAATTTTAAGCTGAACAACAGCTCCACTTACGAATCAATTATAAAATTAATTAATCTTTCATAACTAAAATAAATAATTTTGTATATTCTTTATTTAATGCCAGCTTTATTCTGATGTATAATGGTTGATTTAAGTTTAAGTATTTTGGGCTGCCTGCCTCTTGTTTTACTCCATCTACATTACTTATAAGTTATGTCACCGCATGTAAACGAATAAATGGGCCTTTTTTAATAAGTCTTATTTTTGTTTATGTTTTCTATGCAATTTTTTTAGAATATCAGAATTTTCAGGTTTCGTTTTTATAGTTAGGTCAGATCTTCGAAATTTTTATCGCGATAAGCTCAAATACCATTCGCCCCTAATAAATTTTATTCTTCTTTATCACACCCACAACTGAGCGTGATTAGATTTAATAAATTTGGGATAAAGTTGTAAACGATGGGAAAATATTTACTAATTAACTCTCCTATAAGGAATTATTTCCATAATACGGGGTTATGCCAAAAACTAGTATTTACATTCTTCGCTTACCTCTCTAAAGAATGGTTTTTATTGCGAGGCATAAAGGATTTATTCTCTCCTGATGAGAACGTCCCTACCTATTGGACCTTTTAGTATGTAAAAGAAGTGACGTTTTTATATGAGCTAAAAAAGAGATCAACAGGGTTTCTTGTTCTCTGTTATGTACATTAAACCGTGAGGATAATCCATTTGTTTCCAAGTTCCATTATAAGTAAGGAACACTGCTATTTTGGGTTAGATAGAAAAGTTCTCCTATTGGTTAGTTTTTTTAATATTACATATTAGTCAATGATTCAAAAAGTGGAGGAATTATCTTTATCGGTATTTTAAGTAAAGCTTCTATTTATAGGCAATATAAGAGGTTTTCGTCTACTATTTTAAAAAAGGGCGAATAGTTTTAAGAAGTTTTTCATTCTATTATTCAAATGTATAGAGCTTTTAATTATAACCTGTTTACTTTATATTAATTAATAAACATAACACCTGTTTTACTTTTTTTTTCGGTGTTTTTAATATTAAAGCCTGCGATCTTTTTCCAAAATTTACTAGAAAATATTTATTAGGGTCAAAACTGTTTTAGGCGACAAGTCTCATTTTTTTGTCGTCAGGTTAAGACTGGTATTAATTTTTCTGTAACGTTAATTCATTTATATTTATTTATGGACTATACTCTTCATTTACTAGTAATTAAGTATTTTTTAATTGGATTGACGGTAGGTCCTCTCAAAGGATCCTACAAGAAATTTCATGCTAGACTGGTTCCTGCTTGATTGGTTCAAAAATTACTATTGGTCACTTTTATCGTTTAAGAGAATTTAGGTAAGCAATTGTTAGAATTTTTCTCAGCATATAGTAAATCTTTAAGGGGAGAAGCAAAGTGGTTATTAACCCTGCGTTGGAAACAATAAAGACAGAACCTAATGAAAATAACATTTGAAAATGCTCACTTTTTAATATGACCCACCGTTTAAGCACCGTAAGCTAAGCGCAAAGTATAAAAATTTGTTATCCCTGTAGGAACATGCCTAAATAATGTTAATGTTATTGCACGTAGAATTAAGCTCTGAGTCCCAAAGGGACAGTATCTAGTAAGTTAGATATTAATGAGGATAGCTACCTGTAACAGCAGGGGGTAGCTTTATAGAAAACAAAGACCCATAACTAATTTTGTTATCATATAAAGTTTCTGAAAACGCCTATGTGTTCTCTATGGAATACATGCTTCTGTGTTCCGATGGTTAACCCCCAATCCCCTCTTTCTTCCGTTACCCTAAAGGTCTAAAACCATGTTAACACTTCGCTACGTATTAGGCAGCTGATCCTGACTAGACCTAAAAATATGTAACAGCATACACTCAGGATAGAAAGCTATGGAGAGTCAAGGGGATGCGGCCTAAAATAAGCCTAATAAGGTTAAGGGAGAAGCTATATTTAATGCTTTGCCTTGCTATTTTTTTCGTGTGTTTTCTAATTGTATGTTTAGTCTAATTCTGTTGCAGGCCTTTATATTTTTTCTTTAGCCAAGCACCTATCGGATAGCTTTGCAGCTATTAAAAAATTAAAGGTAGATCCCCCCTACTAAGCTATAATTGGGCTTATGGTTCCCCCGATCCCTCTTCAGAATAAAGTTTGCACCCTTCTGGTTATGGAAAAAATGGAAAAAACAAGAAGGAGCATGCAGCCCCTTTTTTTGCTGTGCTCAGAAGAATTCGAGTGCCTGGAGGTTAACGTGCTGGCTAGCACTTGTTTATTTTTTGGTGCGCGTTGTGGTTTATTAGTTTACCTGCCGCTAAATAAAGAGGTAAATAAAATCAGGAAACAGCCAACTGGGCACAAGTAAAAGTTTCTTATTTTTTTCTTCTTATCGTATTTAATTTCTTGCGTAACTTTGTCTTCTGAAGATCCTTTAGTTGCATACTATAATTTTTTTTATACCCTATAGCTTTGTAAATGCTTTACCTTCTCTAATTCATTCTATTATACTTTTCTAATTTTCAATTAACAAATTTACATAATTTTCCAACAAAAAACATGATACTTTATCGAAAGGATACTTATTAAACAAGCTGCTGTGATAAAAAATCGTGATGCTTTTAATAAGGACCGTTGTAACACTAGAGGCTATTTGAGGTTAAATATCATCCGCTTTTTAAAACGATATGTATAAGTTCTATAGGGGTAACTTTTATTTCATGTGTTTTTCCTTAAAAACTCTAATCTGACCTTTATCCCCATTTTCATCTACTGGGGCTTTTAACAACCTTAATATAGAAACAACCAAAGAGCTTGACTAAAAACCCAGCTAATGCAATAAAGTTATCCCGTCAAATAATCTTCTTTAAAGGGTTGGTAAAATTCTAATTATTTCAAATTATTTTAAACTGTAATTAAGCCGATCAGTTCGAGTATACTTAGGATCAGTTACAAATTACCATTTTTTAAAGTATACATAATAATAAAAACTCTTGATTTATCATTACACAATAATATTTTACTCCTTTTTTATCTTCATTTTTCCTAAATTAGAACCCATACCCTTTTTGTTTTCAATTATAATGGTGCCTTAATGTGTATTTCCAGATTGTTGGAAAAAGGACAACTGAAATCTTATTCACCAAATGAAAACCTTTACCATTCTATTAATTCCTCTAGGAAAAAACTCATTACTTATCCTGTAAAGATTGGTTTCTATATTATAGATAAATTGATCTCAGCAAATCAAGGTAATCTAGTATATTTTATCTTATTTATTTTAGTTATTGCCTAACTATTTTACGATAGCAAGTTACTTGCTGATTTGTCCTGTTATAAAAAGATTGTTCCTAACGAAACAAGCGAGTGGACTATTTATACAGAAGTTTCAGCACTTAGCAAGGGGATTTTATAACCTGTACCGCTCGTATTTATCCACGTCCAGTCCTTACAGTTACATGGGATGACTTCAACACGGATAAATCCTATATTTTCCTATAGACATATTAGCGTAAACCCATACCTATGTAAACCAAATAAGGTTTACTAGAGTAGCTCGATATTTTTGTACTAATTATACCAGAAACCCTGAGTATAATTAAAAATATAACCTTCGGGTGGACGAAGAATTAATACTTTCTTAATTTAACTTTAATGTTTATGCAATGGGTGTTGGTCTGTATGCAGCCTACACTAAGCAAGCATCATGCAATTAAAATAATAAGAGTAATTTCGACTGTACATTTTGGAGCCAGCATTTCAAGCTCTAGCCACCGGTGAATTGCAGTCTTGTAGGCATCCCTTAAGATATCCGACGGTCTTAAAACGATAAATTATTGAACCAGATTACAGCAGGGGTGTTCTACATTTTGTACTAACTTTATTTCTTTAGGGTTACAATAGTAGTATTAAACTATTAAACTAAATCTAAGGGTTATTAGAGCTTAAGCTATAATTTTCTTGTTAAAGGCACGGCATCCGTACCCCACACAAACAAATAGCGCCAGCCCCTCAATATTTTTTTATTTAAGGTTTTATAATATTTTGTGACATCGGCCCTCCATAAAATTCATAGCTTTCCTAAACCTTTTGACTTTTTTTCCCCCTATTTTAATCGTAATTTAATGTTATATAATAGACTCTTATCCCCTAGATTTATTCAATGTAATTTTTTTTTTAAGCTTTTATTAAGCTGCAGTGATACGAGGTGAAACGATGACAGGACTGGCCCTTTTAGTTATAATTTCAGAAATATTAGGTTTATAGAATCTCTACAATTCTTACACCTACAAAATATCAATTTAGGTTAGTCAAAAAAATTCCCTATATACAAACCTTATTTACTAGCTAGATTAAAATATTTTTAATACCTAAATCAATAAAAAAATTATGGGATTACCAGTATTAAGTATAGGCTTTATGTAATAAAGGATAACACATTCACCAAATATCTTGTTTTATATATGTTAATTTTCAACCATTCTTTCAGAAGTCATAATTTGCACAAACAATGAAAACTTAAATAATGGCTCAATTATATATAATATACAAATAGAGTAATCAGGTATTATTTCCTAAATACAAAACCTCAACACTCGATTATATCTGCGCTGAAGGTTGATTGAAAAGCAACTGACTCAGGTCCATTTAATTCCATTCATTAGTATTGCTATTATTCAACACCACTATTTAAATAGGATAGATGTGGGAATTATCCTTGTTTTTCAATAAGACCTATTGGATAAAGTATAACGCTGGTAATGTAAATCCTCCCGGATAAGCTCCGTTCTGGCCATTAAACCTAACTTAGCTGGAGGGGAGGCTAGAAGTATCTTTAAAATTTTAGGTTGTTGCTTTTATACCTCCATACCAGTTCAGTACACCTATGACCTAGCTAGTACTTTGAAAACAGAAGGTCAAGGCAAATTTAATATAGGAATGTGAATTTCACACAATTATTAAACCACTAAACCTCTCGAGCTAATTTTTTAGCCAGTTCTCTTCAGTCTAGACAATAGACAGTATATGTATTACAAATTAAAAAAAAAAAAGGACAAAACCCTAAAATAAGAAAAATATTAGAATATTTTTTGTAGGATAGCTATTAGCTAATATTTTATTCTTGCAAAGGCACGCTCCGCAACCCCACACAAAAAAATAGCGCTGTGCATGCTTAGCGCTTCGCTTAAAGGGAAATATCAAGCTCCTGTGATAAAGTACAAACCAAAATAAAGCTATATAAAAATAGCTACGTTATACGACACAGATAATAGACAAAATAGATACATTTTACAAAATATAATTATCTCTGGAGACTTTTTAAGAATTTGAGCTTGCCCTCCTGCTAAGCCGAACCCAATGGAACAAGCCTTCATGGTTCAATAATTCCACATTTTTATTTTTATCGTTGTCGGATGGGGTGTGCTGGCTGAAGAACAACACAAAAACAGTAATGGAGGAGACTTAGTATTTTTTTACGATAAAAATAATCCTATGAGAGATAAAGAATGTTTGGGAATTAATATAGGAATACACCACAACAGCTACGTATCTAAAGAAGTAAGTATTCGAAGCTTATTCTATCTAGTTAATATCATTGTAATACCCAAAAATCAATTTGAGTCTACAACGCAGGTCTTCAATGGTTAATAAACCTTTAAAAAAAAAGGGTTTTAAGTTGATTCTCATTTATGTTACCTATGTTAGGACTAATTTTATTATAAAAGATAATAAAAAAATTCCTTTAAATGATCTCATTATAATTTGCTGTTCTATTCATATTCACTTGATGGATTTTAATTTCCTACATAGCTTTTAGATAGATTTCAGGTTGTCGTATGGCTTTTAAGTTTCCCAAAAATATGACAACACTTTCTTCTACATTTTATAATTTAAATATTTTACATAAATAAAAGGGTATTTTTCATATATATTCGATTAATTTAAGTACTAATTTAAATTACGTAGTTTCTAACTTGGTACTTCAGGTTTTTGGGTTAGATCCATTCTAATTATTTTTACATTGGAAATAAACATCCCGCGATTAAACTCAAATATTTCGAGGGAATATCTTCATTATATGACTGGGTTTATTGATTTGCAGACCAATGTCAAATCTAGCATTCTCCTTTTTGGCATATTTACTAGCCAAAGTAAGTTCCTTAACTGAAAAATGGCCGTCCGCAGTCTAGTAACCCTGATAAATAAACTATTTAGAATTTGTAGATGTATTATTATCTTTTTCTTTTTTTTTTTATATTTAATCAAAAGAGTTTTTGATTAAATACAATAATTTAATCCTCATGTTAAAGATATTTTAGGAGTATCTTCAAGTAACCCATTTATAACATGTGTTACAAGAATAGACACTTTCTCGATTGTTTTATCGATTAATACATAAGCAGTTAAGATCCCTTTTTTCCCAAATTAGATCCGTGGCCTAAATTTTAGATTTTTATCATTCAATAAGCTAAAGAGATAGTTCTTAAATCAAATACTAATTTTATTGAAGGATGTAATAGTAATTGACCTTACGGGTGATCTTATCTGTTATTAGGTACTATTATGGTAACCATCTTCCATTCAAGTAAACTTGCCTAATCGTATGAGAGCAAATTTATACATCAAATTATATTACTATCAATTAGAAAACGAAAAAGTAGAAAACATAAATCTACCTTTTCTATATTTAAAAAGACCCTTTAATGATATAAAATTTATGGCATAGAAGTCTACTGAAGATTTTTAATAAATTCAAATTTTGATTAAACTCTACCTGATAAAGATATATAAATACCATATCTCCTTTCCACAATTCGCCAAATCATTTAAGCTTGAGCAGCTATTTTACCAGCTAAAACAGGGTATGATAATACAATAAAATAGCTGTAATTACTACAGCTCACCCCAAATAAGCCTAATTTTATGTAGCTTTACCCGGTGGTTTTGCTCATATTAGCTATAGGTAGTTAATGAACGTTGTAATTCCCTAGATAAACTTCTTACAACCCGAAACATGTAAATGCCAAATATAGGCCCAAGGTCTAACAATAGGTCAACCTATGACTTTGTAACTTCCTGAAGAGGAGGACTAAGAGTTCAACGCTGTCCCTGCTCCGCCTTTCCTATAACGGGCGCAGAAATAATGGCCTAAACTAGAGGAAAAAATCAAAACTTATATATCATCTAATTCTAGGGATGTTGCCAAAGGAAAAAAACTATAGTTACCTACTATAAACGGACTATGTCTTCACCCTAATAAGGGGGCTTCGCGTGTAGTCTCTGAGTATTCCACGTATACCAAATTACTTTTTGGTCTTTCCCCTGCAATAGTTGCTCTCCATAAATTATTTAATAGTTTTCACTAGCTTATAAACTTCCTTTTAAAAGTCGTCTTATAAAGAAAATTAAAGGTCTATATAATTTTCATACGCTATAGTTTTTTTTTCATCAGCGATAGTTGACCCGCAACACGAGAGATTCCATTGCTATAGGTCAGAGTGATTAATTAAAAAATTTGCTACACGTTTTTAACGGATCTTTACAAAATACCCTAATAAAGGGCATAGCCTTTGCAGAAATACCTTAAAGCTATAAAATAATTATAAGGCTCAAATTTGACAACAAGTTCTTTTTACCTTTCATGCTAATCTTTTAGCCAATCCTATTTAGTTGTGATTTTTTCTTTAGCTTAGCATAGCAGGCAAGCCTCAGAAGTTTTTTTTTTTCTACAAATATTTCTTTTCCATCCCCCATATAATCTCAATATATTTAATGTTCATCTAAGGATATCTATCTAATATTTACAATTTGACTAGAGTGGTTATCCTAAAAAAATCAATAAGATAAAAACTCTTAACCTTTTAGATTTGGGTGTTTCTAGTTGTGTGAATTTCCCCATAAATTCAACTATATTATTAAAAACCTCTTAAGTTATATTATAAGGATAACATCCATACTTTTAGGTGTTTTTAATTCTAATCTTAGGCATAGATTTAGTAATCAGTTTTGTCGTAATATAAAATTTCTTTTAGATTATAAAATTTGTTTTTAATCAGCGTTATAACTAAAAGAAATTCTGATTGTTTGAAGGATAAGATATTTTACTTCGTCCTTATAACGACATTCTTCAATCCAATTATGGCCAAATGGATAGAACATCCAAAATTTGTTTGGATGTTTTTTTTTATTACCATTCCCTCAAAATAACGAGCTGATTCAAATCTGCTTTATAGGGTAATCGTTTAATTCACAACTATCTTAGTTAATTGTCAATAGAGGTCTTTGCAGTAATTTTTCAAGTAAGCTTGCAAAGACATAGAAAAATAAAGCATGAGAAACAAAATTGTTTAAGTTAATTGGTTAATAATGTGAGCAAAAAATATAGTTAAGTTAGGATTTATAAACTATTCAAAATTTTTACGTTATATCAAATATATATTCCATTGGCTTTCAAAAATCTCTGCAATAGAATTAAGAAAATTTTTTATTTGCAAGTTAGAGCTAATTCCCGTAAAAGCGGAGAAGTAGGAACGCATATTTTTGATTACTTATTTGGTTGACCTTATGCCCACTAACCTTCGGTTCCAGGAGTCAGGATACTAAAGGCTTTTCTGCTTGTTACTCTTTTCCGGCTGCTTCTGGTTTCCTTTATTAGTAGAAATTAAGCTTGTTATAGAAGACACTTTCAACGTAAATAATATTTTATTGCTTTTATTCCGAAGCCCTACGTTGTTTTGTTTGCCATTCGGGACCCCCTTCCCCATATAAAAGGTATAGGGAATTCCATTCGACCTGATTGAAGGCTTGCGATTAAGACCCATAAAGAAAACATCAAAAGGACGTGAGCGTTTACAAAGCTTTTTACAACTGTTTACTAGTTATGATTGAAACACCTGTGGTCGTCATTAAGTTCTTAACTTATTAAACCTGAAAGATCTGACCTGAATACCCTAGAATATAAGCAAATTTAGTATAAGTTGCCTTATCTTGAGCGTTAGTTGGAAATTTAAAATCATCTTTTCCATAACCATCGTTATTTAGAGACCCTTAAATTTCAGGCGAATATTTGTCTTTCTATTCTTGTTGTTCACTTCTTCCTTGTTTACGTATTCAAATTAATAAAAATTTTTGAGGGAGTAACATTTAAATAGAGTTGTTATTATCAGTTTTCTATCGAAGCAAAAATGAATTCACTACCATTGGAAAAAGCGAAGTATTGTTCGATCCGTCTCACGAAATTTTTTTCCATTTCTCGTTAAGACTATCGTATTTTTTAAGGCTCCCTTCACTAAATTAAAATGTCGAATTAATACACCCATATAATACATTGTAATTTGTCCCTCAAAGCTAGTATAAAATAGCGGCAAGGGCTCTATATTTTATAGATTATGTATATTTATCAAAAGTTCTATTCTAATATATAATATATAGTAGATTACCTTAAGATTTCTAGTATTAAACTTCAGATCTATCAAGTAAAGCTTATGGGAGAGATGGAACCTCAGTACTAATGATTTTCAATCAAAGTTGATAAATCATTTTACCACATAATATTTCATATTTAGAGTAAAGATTATATTAAAAATTAATCCTATTTAGGTATACTAGGACAAAGAAATAAAAACAAGCAAAGTATACTATTAAGATTAATTAGGTTTATAATGTAAGTTTATTAATTTTTGATATCAGAGTCTAATTAAGGAGGTATTTTCTATTAATGCCTTAAAAGACAGGAACCTAACACTAAGAAAGTAGAGATACACTATAGACTGTACTAATTGGGCCAAGTTCTATAAATGGAACTTTTAACAGAATGTTTTAGCTCCTAAAATACTAATATCAAGAAGTTTTATTTCAACAAAATACATAGTAACATTATTTTTGCTTATAGGCTGAATTGTAAACCTTTTACTTAATACCCTTAAATCTACTTTAGGGTGTACTAAAATAATTAATAAAGGCAACTAAACATAACTTAGACACTAATAATTTGTTAGGTGTATAAGATCTTAGATATAGCATAAAAAGGTAATAAACATCATTCTGGCAACTTAAGGCAGAAGGTGTTTGCATAGAGATATAGCATTAGTTAGTTTATCTACTGATCTCCTAACACATTTGGCTAAAGAAATACAACATTACTTAAAACAAAAATAAAATAAATATAGTAATTAAATCTTTTAAATAAGAGTAGCGATGCCGAAAGGTATTTCATCTAGTACTAAGGTACCCCACTAAAGGATTACTAAGCTCCAGCCGAAATCGTGCAACAGCTATTAAATGCATTAGTTACTATGCACTAACACAAAAGTGTATACAAAGTGTAGAGCGAAGAAATTCTGTGTTAAATTGGCGTTATTTACATTAGAAACCTCCGTCAGGATGACAAATTATTAGATGGGATATTAAATTTTTAAATTATACCTTCATTATCTACTTTTCTACATATATTTAGAACTAATGTCTTAAATTTTACGCGCGCTTTAAGTGTGTAACAAACCGCTAAGCACCAAGCTTGCAGCCCAGCAAGGCATTCAAATTTAGGGGTTTCGTGTTAAGCTTATGTTGTACAAACCACTTAATTGAGTTCCTTGAACGTTTCTTAATTATATTTTACTGACTGGCCCTTCGGCCAGAAGTACCCATTAGTTCCTACCAATTAATTTAGAATTAAGGAGGTATCCCTTATTAAAGGTCTTTGTAATTTTCCCCCTGTTTGCGCCTAAAAAATAATATTTTTTAAGGAGCCCGTATACAGTTTAGGAATATTTTAATTTTGTTTAACGATGCTATTTTGAAGATTTTTAATATTTAGTGTATTTATAAGTACTTTAATCTCCTCAATCAAAAGGGATGTAAACCCATTAAAAAGAAAAGGAAAATTTAAACGAGGTTTGTATTTCAGACTTGTGAACAACACTAAATGACAGCAGTTATGAGTAGACTCTATTTTTTTCTATTAGTATTAAAATACTAATTAAATGCTTGCAGAAAAGATTATTATAATTCTTTGTTGTTCTTTAATGTGAAACAGCCCATCATATTGACTTTTACAGCAAAAAGTGAACCTTGTGCCGAGCGCATGTAAATCCTATTATTCAAATTATGGAGAAATGTAACCAATGTGTAATCATAGCTACTAAAGGAACTTAAAAACAGCAACTTTAAATATTATCTTTAGATGTTTTCAGTAAATGTTTTAAATTTATTTTTTTATTATATGGCATAAGCTACATTATAATTGATTAACTCTATTTCGGTTAGAGAATATATCAATTATTGAAAAATTATAAGGGTAATAACACCGTTCTTGTAATTTCAGTTCTTATTATTACTGGTTTACATGGGGCTGGCCTTTTTTAATCCTTTTATAATATATTCTATTTGCCTATGTTTAAAACAGGAAATTGTACCATATACTCTAAAGTAGAAACTAATCATCTAAATGTAAAAGACAATAGTCTAATTTTTACTTTTATATTTCCTTGGATCTAGTTGCCTAGTTATTTGATAAACCCATCTGCCCCTATTTAATCCTATTAAAAAAGTTAAAAGACGGAAGGAGGTTAATATAATCATGTTTTATTCATAGATTTGTTTTACTTATTTCTTTTTTTAGGCGTTTTTAGGTACTCGCCTATTGTAGGCAAATACTGATAATAATTTATCAAACAAATACGGTAATATTTTAAACTAAACCTGTTATTTCTCGTTTGAACT
>JACYFI010001876.1:0-14436 GCA_020975735.1 Ophiocordyceps xuefengensis | reverse complement strand
TTTTGTGCGCAAGCTAAAGCTTAGCAATTTTATGGAACATAACAGAACATTCACTGTTAGGGACGTAGAATAATTAGTAAGTTTAAGGCCAATTTAAATTTGGAGGTCTAACTAACGAACTAAAAGGGAGGGCCTGTTCCCTGATATAACTTTCTGAGGATAGACCGCTAAAATAAATAAAGAAAATAAAAGGTATCCAGGTTGATTATTGCTTTTTACTTCTTCGAGTGTTTTTTGTGCTTTTTTTACTATGCCTTGCAAGGCTTGGCCTAGAAAAGCCTAATGCTAACAAGATATTAGAAATCAACGAATCCTAAAACGCTAGGTATTCACCAGGTGCAAATTAGGTTGTTTCGATTACTCAACACAGTCCCAGAGGAAAGCCAGTCTAATTGGTTAGTTGTTGTATCTTACCTTATATTTGTGGGGATACCTTGGAAGGAAAAAAGATAGTACCGAATATTTCATGTTAGGATTTGTGTTTACCAAAATTCTTTTTCGGACCATTAATAGAAGTTCTTCGTTTTTTCACACCAATAGAGAATAGTATAAATCACCAGGATTTATAAGTTTGATTATAAGTTGCTTGAAAATTAAGTGAGATAACATAGCATTCTAACTGATTCAGGATTATAAGAATTTGAGCCTCCGGTTATAAATTAAAATAGTGGGGGGCGCTTAATTCGTTAGAATATCCCGTGAATGAGAGGAGAAGTTAAACAGATTTACAATATATAATAATAGTACTCGGATTAGAAAGGTTAGGGGGATGCCTTAATTTAGTCAGTAAATATTAAAGGAAATCTTTTTAAAATCTAGAGAATTAAAAATGAAGACATAGTCTACCTTTTGAAAGGAAATGGAATAAGAATAATACTGATACATATAATAACACAGGCTAATTTGCGCCAAGAGTGACAAGAAAAATGTTAGTGCGGCGGGTTGGCACCCCCGATATCGGGTTAACTTATCCTCATGGACGCCAGGAAAACTTTATGAGGTGCGACCCTGTTTGGCGATAAAAAGTTAAAATGAGCTGGGATTAAATACGTCCGGTGAAAGACATATGTTTTCTTATCTTTCTAAGGGGAATCAAGATATAAAATAAAAGGAAACAAACTTTGTACGGCAAGGAACAAAGAAGCAGGTTAAAACCCTTCATAGGTTAAAAATTTGGTTACGAACCTTTTGGGTTATCCCTGTGTTTTTTATGTGCGTAAAATATTAAATATACTATAAGCTTTTCGGTAATATAAATACCTTTCTGTATTATTTCTATAAGGTATGGTTTCTATTATTAGGCAAATGATAGCAATAAGCACCGGGAGAACCGTAAGTAGTTAAGATAAGTCTGGCCGAAAGATATTAGGGCACGAAACTTAATCTTAAAGATATTTTTAATATACCGAAAATACTATTACGATATTTTAAGCCTTATGGTAGCGAATCTTGAAGAGATTTTAAAAGAATATAAGGGTCTAATTTACATAATTCCATATATTATAATAATCTAATGCCCTGGGTTAACATAAAAAGTAATGTAATTTGTTATGTAAATCAAATGGAAGCAAAGTGCAAATCTGCACCGGGGCTAAATAAGTATAATTGCAATCTTATATTTGTATTGCAAGCTTGCTTATCTTAGACTTAATTTTTTTTTCTGTTTAATTCACGCAAGCTCATCTTGTATTGTTTTTGCAAGATACATGTAATGTTTATTTTTTACCTGCTTTTAACGCCTTACGGTCAACTATGCCCTCATCTTCGAAGAATAGGTGCGGGTCAAATAAGCATGTATTTCACCTTTCAAGATGATAATATGCCTATTACTTGTTTAGCAGGCTTAAGGCTCCGCGATTTTCAATTGCTTTCTGATCCCAAGAATAAGGTTAGGGGGTTTGTCTATTTTTCTCGCATCTTAAGAATGCGGAGCTTCGCTTAGTCACCCGATCTTTTCGAGAAAAGTACAAAAATACATAGATAAAACAAATTTCAACTAAAGGAGCTTAAGCGAATAAAACAAAATTTAAGTAACAAAACACACCCTAGTGAGCTTTGGCCATTCTAATTATTAAATCAGTCATACCAAAACAAATATAATTAAAGGCATAGTAGTGGTAGAGCCAGAAGAAATAGCTTAGGGACAAATCTCGGCCGGCTTTTGTAGCGCATCAAAAATAAAAAATGATTAGAGTAAGCGGTTACCGACATAGGTCTTCACAGGTACACCGCGGTTTCGTAAAATCTTTTCTCGTCGTATACTTATGGTTTTGATTAGTAAGAATGGCACATATCCGGCCTTCATGCCGGGTTAATAGGGTGGCAAGGACCCATTAGGCCGCCTATAGCGTTTATCTTAATCGGTAAAGCATACTTGCATCCGTAAAACAATAATTAAGACTCTTTCGCAACTCCTTTAAGTTACACATGGTCCTTAATGTCGACTAAATTAAGATAGCTCATAAAGTGACCAATAGGGTATATGAATTAAGGGCCTCCTAAACCTTTAGCAGCCCTAAGAATAAAATATGTAACAAATTTGACGGCCTGGCCAAAACCTTGAAAATTTTGTTAATTTACAAATTCCTTGCGATTTCTTGAATGATTAGAGCTGCTTTACTGCGATGCCAAAGATTAGTTTTGATAATTAAACACAGGATACTTTGCACTTAATATTTTTTAAATAAAGGCTGTGTTGGAAAACATACTACTTGCCACATATGAGTATATATCTAGTATGTAGATTGTTTTATAAGTCGCAAGCCTAATTGGAGTATTGGCAGAGTAATTAATTCTATAATTCTTCTGTAATTTTCTCTATATTTAAAAAGAATAGCCCGTGCTTTTCGCGCTTCGCAGGCGTGAGTGCTTGCGCATTTTATCAATGTCCTGTTAAAGCCCCCTTACAACAGCACCCCTGTTATGCTCTACGCAGGAGAGTCAGTAGAAAACACCATCAGAGATAGGAAAATTATTAGTGATTCATTCAAAATTTTGTGCAGGCTTTAATTTCTATTGCTTGAAAGGCTTAGCTGAAAGGATAAAATCTGCAGATATCTCTTTTATGACAAAACATTTTTAATATTTTTAGGTATTTTTTTGTGGCTGGCACTACTTCGTCAACGACGGCAAGAAAAAATTAAGAAAAGTATATGTATGTTTCAACACCGGCCTATAAAAAGTTATTGAAGCTCTTTTATAATAATATAAATTTAAACTGTCGAGCTACCTTAAAAGTTGATACCTTTTAGAAATAAACTTATGAATTAATATAGAAATAGGTTTTGGTATTTTTTGTGCCTTTCTAGCTTAGCTAGTGCAAGGGAAAAATTCGCTAAGCACCCTAAAAAATAAAGCAGATAAAGGGTTATGCTCTAATTGGTAAAGCTAACTGCCTTATAACAGTAAAATAAGTGTTTTCCAGATCTCACTTTAAGCCTAGCCTGTATGACTGGATTTGAATTGAATAATAAGTTAAGTCTAAGTCGAAAATGGGGTAGACAGAACGGTTGCCTTAGCCCAACTTGGGGTAGTAACCCTAGTGTTCCAAGCACTTCCCCTTAGATACCGTATTTATGTACATTTTTTAAAGTTCTCTTGGCATATTTCTTTCGTACCAGCCTTGTAAGGCAATAGAAAAATAAGCACCTAAAAACAAATTGAAAAGCGCAACTCTTAATGGAGTTCAAATCAGGTTTATTCTGATATCTAAATAAAATTAAATAAAAGATATTGATATTAAGTGTGGTAAATTGGACTAAATATGTAAGATTCTTCTTATTAATTTTATTCTGAGATTACTTTAAAGTATTAGTTACCAATCAGTGGCGCTAGCCACGCTTTTCATAAATAAAATTTTTAGAGTCTGCATATTTATTCTTTACAAGAATATAAAGGCGGCGCCAATCAAGATGTAAATTTCTCTTCCATTAAATGGGAAAAAGAATATTAATACTTGAAGAAATAACGCATTTTCTTCGAAAAAGACAACAATCAGAATTCTTTGTTGTGCATTATTCTCATATTCTCCTTATTGATTTGATGCTTTGCCTAGAAAAGAGTAGCTGGCGACAATAATAGGAGGTAGTAGTGGTTATATTCAGTAAACCCTAGAATATATACTACAGATATTAGGTATTGTAGAATTTAATCACAATAGTGGTCTTTTGGTTTTTACTCACCCTGTTCAAAAATTTTCCCTGTATTCTCTAGTAAGCCCCGTGAAAGCTCCATTGGGCCCGAGCAGAGCACTGAAATTGTTTGGTTTGTCAAGTTCAAGTCTTACCCCGGTGGCAGTGAAGGGACTTATAGTTATGGTGAATCATTGACTCTTTAATCCATTGAAATGTAGGGTTCGATCCCTCCAAGTCCTAAAAATAAATTATTCAAATTTGGCTAACGAAAGCTATTCAAGATATTCATTTAGCCCTCGCATCCCTTCTTTTAGATCTTATAGTAATATAACAAAGAAAAGGTTATCATAGGTAAGACCACATTTACTAGCTAAGGCGGTGTAATTGATGTTGAAATCAGTACCCCCCTTTTAACTTAAAGTTATTTGCTTCCTTGTTATTTACATTATATTCTATGAAAATGAAAATTTTTAATTTTGCTTAGTAGCTGCGGAGCTCTTTTTTCCTAAGCCGTAACCAGGGGAAAAGAATCAGAAAACCGCCTGTAAGAATGTTCTTACCACTTAATAAATTTAAGGTAGTGGTTGTATATTTCTCTTGTAGGAGGCATCCCTCTCCTAATTCTTATTTGGTTCTAACGAAGTATGCCCGCACAAAAAAGTAAAAGGTACAGCCAACATGAAGTTTAAATCCCATTTAGCTTAACGGGTTTGTTTTTTTTAGGCAAACTATGCAAACTGCGGGAAAAAAAAATGTAAAAAATTTGATAATAATACATTACTACTATTTAGGGGGGCTGTATTTAATGTGGGCAAAGCCGTAAACTTGGCATTTTTCCTGTTTCAGGTTCGATTGCTGAAACCAATCCCAATATATAATTAATAAAATATGTGCATGTATGTATGGTTACACCACCAACAGCCCTTTAACTTATCTGCAAAAATTATAAATTTAAGTGCCTGCAAGCAGAGTCTATAATTAAATAAATATATTATTAATTATGGTGAGCTTTGGGTAAAACACAAAAGTAACGTCTTAGCGGCAATATCTTACGCTAATAAGTAAAATAAGCATATAACAAAAGGGAGTTGTTATTATATTATATTTTAATTACATCAGGTATCTTTGATGATAAGTTAATTTTTATAATGGATTTATGTTGAAATATGTTTTAATAATATTTATAATAGTATAAAAATAATAAGATTAAAGCCAAGGGGCTTTGAGGCCAACGGCATAGGTTAATGTAGACTTTACTGGTTTCCACTCAGCATTTGTCAGTTCAAACTGACTACCCGGTTATCAAACTTTTATTTTAAAATAAGGGAAAATAATATAAAAATTAGCACATTAACCATAGTTAATAGATTGGACAGGATTATTAACAAAGTTTTTTTAGGGCCGGAGTCTATTACGAGCTCATTTTATATCATATAAAAAATCGATGATGCAATAATGAGGAAATTCTAATTTTTCATGCGCAAAGTCTAACTATTTCAGATATTATTTTTTTCATTTTAGAACTAATAATTGGCATTTTAACCATACACTTATACAATTCGCTACAAAAGAGCCAAGCTCCTAAAAATTCAGTAGAAAATTGAACTATGGTGGCATAGCTAATGTTTTGCTGCTTAACATGAAACTAGATAACGTAATATAACTTTTATGATCGTAAAATGATTGTCCATTGAATATCCAAGCCTAGAAAATTATTACAACCTTGTAAAGTGACCATATATTAAATAGCGTGGTTGGTTTTGTAAAGAAGCGTTTTAAAAGATTTTACAAAGTCACTTCCTAGACATAATAAAGATACTTTGTGTTATATTCTAAGGAAAAGGTAATATTATTCCACATTTAAACATTTTTGTTTTTCCATTATCCACAAGATACTAGATCGTAAAGTACAGTCGAGGGAAGAGCCTAGTAACACGATGGCAAGCGCTTATAGATTTAGACCTCCCTGCTTAACCTATTGATTCTATTTATATTCTTTGGAATATGAAAGTTGAAATAAATAAAATCCGTTAAAGTAGAAGGATTGTATACTCATTAAACGCCGTAAACTTATTATACATATAATATGCTCGGAATAGGGAGAACCAGGATTTGTTTTGGTACAATTGATTTAAATAATCGTGTTGGTTCAAGTGCCCAAAATTTATCATAAAATCGGGGAGATTTTTGTGTCTTTTTAATTACCGTAAGTTATTCAAAAAATAAAACAAGGAAGAGTCTTGCCATATTATTCCTTGTTTAACAAGAATATAAAAGCCCACACGACAAAAAGTTTTTATGAACCCTAATGTTAAAGCTTCGCTAGATATTAATATTATAATGGACCTTGCAGGGTTTTTTCAGTGGCGATGGTTTTTTTCCTTTTTTTTCTGTGGTTTACTTAAGGCTATGGCTAATAAAAAACAGTAGGCCGGCAAGGACACGCTACTGAGTTTAGTTACAGTATTTTCTAATTAAACTTAAGAATTATTTAACCAACTACTCAAATGACATGAGGGTATAAACGGATTTAAATAATCTTAACACTTCTAAAATCTGGTTTATATCTCTTCAGAAAGCAGTAGGTTTAGCTATAATCTGGCCTTTTAAGATATTTATTCCCCTTATTTCCTTTTATTTAAAAGTTTCCAAATTAAAAGGTGGATACTCTCGCAGCTAAGCTCTATGTTGTTATGTTAAAAGTTCGTATTTAGTTAAAAACTCATCTCTCTTTTGTGGCAATAACCTTCCTAAATTCTTTCTTGCGTGTGCGCGACGCAAGTATGCCGACAAAAATACAGCAAAAGCGGAACAATAATGTGTTATAAGTTTGTTTTTAATAGCCGCATAGCAAGCTGCGGAGCTATCGCACCCCTAAAATATCTATGTTTCGTATATGAGAAGTTCAATAAACATAATTATAATGCTCGTTGTCCTAATTAGGTAAGACAAACTTATTTGGTGTTTAGTATTGGGGTTGTTCGAATCACCTCGAGAAAAAATTTTTGGTGGCTAAGCGAGCTCAGCCTATTTAGTAACTAAGGGTGTTTCTAGACACCTTTTCCCACGTATATCAGTAGATGTTTTGTTCTAACACTTTTAAATAAATAGAGGTAGTGTATCTCTTTTAGGAATACATAAAGTTAAAAAATGATGGGGGCATTCTTCCTCCTAAGTAAATACCTGTCTGATATATACTTAAACGTAAGAAAAAAAGGTAAATCTAAAATTTGACTTATAAAGAGGAAATTGCTTGCATGGCGAGCCACCTAACAGATTAGGGAGAATATTATTATAAATTATGGTAAGCCTTGAGTATGCGAAGGTTAGCAAGCTAAAGCTCGCCCTTTAATTTAATAACATATTAAAAGAACCTAATTCAAATTTGGGGTCTTAAAAATTTCGAACCGATAACTTTATTTAAATTTAAAGATCGTAAAATTCTGCCAGAGAGCTTTTAATAAAATCTCAAAAAAGGCTAAGGTAATATTTCATCATCTCTATGCGTGCCATTCTGACCAATAAAAATTAACCATTTTATTAGGCGAACAGGCGTTGGTACGACTTATAGTAATAAGGAATACTAATAAGAACGATACCTAAAATCGGCGAGGAGATAAAGCAAATTTCAGAATCTAGTTTAAATATGCTAGGAATAAAATTAATTATTTAAGATGTTGGCCTAAATTTTTCTTTTGCTGGAGGCTGGTTCCCACAGGTAGCGCTTTAGTTTCTCTAGCTTTACTTAGAGGCGTAAGCCTTAGGTTAGCCCCACAACCTGATCTCTTCTGGTGAAACATGCAACAAAAAATTATTAAAATAAAGTAATAATTTACTTATTTATCTATTTCTTTAGTAAAAATAATATTACAAACCATGATATAGGCTGTTGAGTAAATTAATAATTTTTATAATAAGGGTATATTGGTAAGGTCAAACGAGTAGGAGCAACTACTTTGTGTTAGGTTTGGCTCCTGGCTTCCGAATCAGGGTATTTTTACCCTTATGTTACTTTTTATAAAATAATTAAATTATTAAAAATAGAATAGAATTAAATTTATAGAATTAAACCAAAATTAATTTACTGGTGATTCTCTTGTTTTTTTTTAAATTGTATATAAAAAAAAACAGAGTATTGTTAGGGTATTGAAAAGGTTTTTTTATATAGGGATTAGTAAAAGCAGATCACCTATTTGTTAAGAATGAAATTTAAACCTGTTTTTGTCAATATGCAAGAGAATTCAGATGGTGGTTTTTCACAAATTAATCTTCCTTTAATGTAGGGTTATACGTTAAGTACTAATGATGTATTTACAACCATTAAAAGTTCCATAACGTAAACATAAATTTAAGTGTGTTGGTTGGTGAACTATACTGCAACATTTAGGTTATCCTTTTTATTGAAGAGGAAAAACAGATCATTTTTCTTTGGCTTGTTACTGCTGCTGCCTAGCTGGGCGGCCTGGCGGAAGCCAGCACGTAGCATTATTTTTCTTGCGTAATCCCCCCTTGTAAGGGGTTTAAAACAACACTGCACAAGGTTGAATTAAAATTCTCTAAAGCTTAAGCTTGCTGAGCCTTGGCTAGCCTAAAAATCTTTAATAAAGGGCTTTAAACCATAAAAAATTATTGCCCTGTTTTATCTCCGTTAAAAAGACCTGACAAAGGTTACCCTTATCAGACATAAAAATACAAGGTTCGCTTTTTTTCAGTAGACCCCCTCACCCCCCAACAGGTGACGGTCAGAAGTAAGGTTGCTTTTTGGAGATAACATAATAAACAAAATAAAAATTAGGGTATGATAACATTAACAAGAGATAATACTGCTTAAGTGTATCTTATTCAACTTTTTATATGTGGTTTGGGAGGCTAGGCCTTTATTCATGTTTAACAGAGAAATTAAAATATTGCAAGCTTGTAATATAAAAATTAATAATATTTAATATTTAAAGGATACGCCAGTTTGTTCAAAGCAAGCCTAGCTTGGTCATATAGATAGTGAAAACAATATGCTATAAGCTCGGTTATTATTAGTCCTATATAATTAATGTGGATTCCTTCACGCAAAGCCGTCATAATTAAAAATATTTATTTTTTTTTTATGTGTATCCACTATAATGGAAACCACCCTAAGTTTTCCACAAGCTTGGGGTTAGTCTAAAGTAATAAAACCTAATCTCTACGTTGGTAAACTAGAGTTCGATTCACTTCTCGTGCTTCAACTTGACTGATTTAGGGTATTAATATTAATTTTTTATAGAGACGCAGTTTACATGGAGAACCTTACTTTTCACACACAGCTGACTCGAGATTCGAATACATTGACCAATATAAAGATTATAGATATTTTTCATTTTAATGATCTTAAGATGAAAATTAAGAGAAGTGTACTCTATATTGAATGTGTTCCAGTCCTTTTTAGTCAGGGCTACTTCCCCAATTTCAGGTGTTTGAACTT
Organism: Ophiocordyceps xuefengensis; assembly: GCA_020975735.1. Taxonomy (NCBI): domain Eukaryota; kingdom Fungi; phylum Ascomycota; class Sordariomycetes; order Hypocreales; family Ophiocordycipitaceae; genus Ophiocordyceps; species Ophiocordyceps xuefengensis. The sequence goes on along the minus strand of JACYFI010001876.1, from coordinate 4,845 downwards.
TATCCGCGTTATTTTTTGATCAAGTTTTTCAATCTTTCAAGGTTGAACTTTTTTTTTTGAACTATGATATATATCACTAGCTTAATCGCTCTTTGCTTTCTAATCGCCGGTTAATCTAAGACGGATATATCTATTTATTTTAATAGAAATGCTTGGTAAAATTATTTTAATTTATATTTATCTTTAAATGATCTATCCTCTTGTAACTGTAATTTACTAAAGGTGAGGCTATACTCGCGGGGGTTCATTTATTAGTTTTAAGAAATCATTGACATAATTATTTCTAATAATTTATATTTTTAAAGTATAATTAAATATTGACTTAATCTGAGGCTTTTTTACCCTAGGAAAGGTTTAGAGTTATCTGAAATAATCCATCTCTAAAAAAACTGTTATTTACAAATTGTTTTCTCTTTGTTTAGATTACAAAAAATAATTCATAAAATGGACATACTATCCTAAAAATAATAAATCCCTTTAATATATTTTTGTTAATCAACAGATGGAAAATAATTTGTATTGAATGTCTACACTAATGATTTATTTCTATATTTTTAGGTATTGAAGATTGCTAAAGTTCATGGGTATTTATTATATATTTAGTAATATATATAGAAATTGAGAATTAAAATAACTACAAGGGGGGGTTTAAATGATATACTTTTTATTTGGGTGATTAAGTTCTTGCTTTTTATTAGGGCGCCGTTGTTGGGCTAATTATTATAGAGTCTAAACGACTTTTAGTTATTACCATCATAACTCCGGCAACAGAGTTGAGAAGGGGAATGCCCGAGCATACACTATAGCATCCTTGTAAAAAGGGGGGAAGGATGAAAATCTGAAGTCTAGTGACCGGATCGAGCCCGAGCGTTCTATGATAAAAGCTAACTCGCCTGAAACCCTATTTACCAGGTATCTACTACAAGAGGGTCAATTACTTAGGAAGAAATGATATGTGCATCTGTTATGATTTGGGTAATGGAAGCAAAATCGTACAATGGAATCAACAGTCAAACCAAAGGGGGTAAAATAAGTACATATCAACGGTAGAGACTGGGGGACTCTAAGGACGGCGGATTAGAAGAAAAATAATAATGGAATACGGGGATTAACCTACCATACCTAAATGCGGACCATGGTAACGAGGAGTCATAGCACCCCATCAATGGAAGGACTCCAGGATTAGGTTTGTAGCCTACACCACTATCGCTGGAGTCCAGTTACAGTTTTTTCAACTGACGGCTTGTGTAAAGGAAGAAGATTTATGAATCATTGGTAGAAATAAAACAAGTTTTGATTTTGGTGAAAGATAAATTATTAACGAGAATTAATTATATGATAAAGAATTTATACGCAGGTTATTCAAAAATTCAAAGGTAAGCCTGGCAACATGACTCCGGTAATATCCTTAGTACGTTGGGAGTGAGATTGTTCACGTAAAGAAGTTAATAGTATATTTCGAATAAGCTTGAAAGATGGACTTTCACAATTCCTGACCCCGGAGGAAAGAATTATATATTACCAGAAAAGAGTAACCGATGTGAACGACCACTTGTGACTATAGCCCCCCTAAGAGACCCAACTATACACGGGAATGTATAGAATCGATTTAGAAAGCTGATTTATGAACCCACTTTTTTTCAACCGGGAAAGCAGTATGGGTTGAGATCCCTACAGAGAGCTTGCCACAACCGCATTAATAAATGGTAACAGAAATTTCTTTATGGCAAAGAGTTATAAGAAGGGAGGCCATACAAATGTTTTTGACGAAAATAGATCCAAACAAAACTGATGGATGTACTTGGAACGAAAGAAAATTAAAGAGACCCTAAGAATTTTTGGATTTAAACATCGTAAAGCCTTGAAGGGGGTTACATGCGAATTCATCAACGTTACTTCCACTCCGGTAGCAGGGACACCCTCAGAGTTCAAAATAAGCCCCCAATTATAAGCGAAATCTTCTCGTGTTAACTGACGTTTTTTCGAGTTGCCTAAAAAGAAGATTATCGAGGGTGGGAATAATGTACTATTTAAGCCCAATCTAATTAATCGATGTATCCCGTAAAAAAGGAAAGGAGGCCGCAAATCTCTAGGAGAAATTAAATTTAACATAAAAGTTTCGAGCTATCCGTCTAGCTAGGGATTTCGACTCCCCTAATTTAGAAGTGGGGCAACTCCTTAGTTGCTGATGGACTTGAATAAGTTGTTAGATAGATCAAAAAAGATGTTGTAAGTCTCTCAGTGTTCAAAGATTAGGCTGTCTTGAAGGAAGAGTTAGGGTTTAAGGAGCTTTCCCGAAGCTCAAAACCAAAATAACCAACGTTAACACAGAAAACACCGCTGGACATTCCTATTCGGGTAGTAGTCCCAAAAGAACGTAAATCCCGTAGAGACTTACTCTGAAGAGAAATGGCTTGAGAGAAAAAAAAAACATATGAGATTCTAGCCCCGATGACAAGGTCACAAAAAAAAATTGATATGCAATGGATTTCTTGAATAAAAGGTAAGACCATTACCCAAAAATTCTTCCTAGATGCAGAAATGGCTAAAAGATGCTATAATGATACTATACCCAATCATCTTAATAGGGAATAATACAAATACTATCGTCGCAAGATAAAAATTAAGCACTATCAGGCAAAACACCACCTATTACTGAAGAGATTACTTGTGCAAGACCTCTTAAAGTCAGCCAAATTAACAAGCTGGACATATTATCAAGCTACAAATATGTGCAACTTATGGTACAAATCTTAAAAGGCAAAGAATAAGCATGCGGGTTCGTAAAACTGACTAACCTTAGGAATAAAACCCACTGCGTCCGTTCAATATAAAGTGGGATGGATACTATATTTAAAAAATTCAATGCCACCCCCGAAGTATAATCCAAAGCTTCTTTAGAAGGCTACGTTGGGTTCTATGTTGGACTCGCGACTACCAGAGTGAGATGGATCACGTCATATGAGAAGGGACAGCTTTAATCCTAAAGCTAACCGGAAAGTAATAACAATTATGGCTCGAAAGAAAATCGTAACAAATACCAATTATCGTTCAGAGAGTCACAAGATGAGAAACAACATAAGTCATAAAGAAACATCGTCAAACAACAAATCAAAAAAAAACAAAAATCTAAGGCCAATCTGGAGACCCGATGATTGGGCGAAACCATCAGTAACGGTGTCGGGAAAGTGGCGCAGGATTCGGTAGATAGAGTTACTTTCCATTCATTATTGGGACCAAGGTTCTTATATATGGCACAATTTCAGAGAAGTACAGAAGAGTCTAGATCAATTTTATATATTAATAACCTAGATAAAGTGATTATAAGCTATTACAGATGTTAGTATACAACCTTACCATAATAATATCTCTTTAGTTATATTTACCTTAATGAGGATTTTTAAATTAAAAGTGCAAGTGCAGCCACCCGTTTTTCATGTATTGATTCTCCCTAAAAAAGGACTTGGCGAAACTTTCAAACAACGCGTTGAAGGAAGTAAATATTCAAATTCCGGAACCTCCTAAAGTATCTGGTACTAAGCCATTTATGATAATAATATGAGTGGCTAACTAATTATTCAGATATAGCTAAAACCAAGAAGAATGAGTAAAAAACGGGAAACAATGGGGCACTCCGCGGATCTAGTCAAGTTAATGACATCGACCAACTGATTAATTGTAAAAGAGCGACAACGAGTAAAATGGGTGAGTTTGATGTGGTTAATTTACCCGGCGTTAAGATATCTCTACTGGGCTTCGAAAAGGAAGGTTATCAAGTGAAAATCCCTTCTGACCAATTATTCAAAGAATCACTTTAATCTCTAACTGTGACTACTTTAGACAATAGCAAACGTACCTTTTTAGACACCCCGCCTGATTTATAATCAGGTTTCTTGTTGCAGAAGGATGCTTTTCTTTGTTTTGAATGCGTAATACCAAAAAAAAAGACCCTAGTTTAGGTTAACAATTCGAAAGGTAATTTCTCAATTAATCTGTCTATGCTAAGAAGACGTAGTTGATATTTAAAAAACGTTTATTAAAGCCTATTTTTGGAGCAGGGAAGATAGGTACAGAAATGAAAGTTGTCTTGTTGTGATTTTACAAAAGGTCATTTAGATAATCAAAATTTATAACAAAGTGTATACGCTCATTTTTGAAAATTAATCCTCTAAACCTAGAAATGATTCTGATTAACTTTATTAATTTAAAAGAAGATTAGTCGTTATGATGCACGAGGGGAAACATTAAAGAGCTGAAAGTGTATGCCAAAAAATAATTAACAAATTAGAGCTTCATTTAAATAAAGGATTAACTCCTTTACTCCTAAGCCTTTTCCTGAACTGTTTGCCTTAGCAAGGACCCACTCTTATTAGCACTTAGTTTCAAATTAATGACCCTCAAAGGGGTAGCTGGTTGTTTAACGAAAGTGGGGTGGTTGTTTTAAAATAGAACTACAGAAGTCTAAAAATTTTACATAAAAAACAGGAAGTCGGTAGGGTGATTACTTTTTGTAGTAACCTCAACATAATTAGGATGAATTACTATTTGGAAAGTTAGTTAGATTGTCTTGGCATGGGCAAATCTTTCAGGTAAAAGATTATAACCTGAGTTTTCAGATTGTCTATCATTCAAAAATGAACTTATGAAATGTTTTTACTTTTTCAATAAATACCCATGTTTCTGGTGTTTAATCTAAGGAGTTTTGGAAGATTGGAGCCTAAAGTGGCAAAAATGGTACAAACAAAAATCATTAACTAAACCAAGGTTTACGATCAGATCTGGTCAAATAAGAACCGGACACTAATATGAGGTTAGGATATCAAAATAAACTACTTCTTGAAGAGT
>JACYFI010001875.1:0-14203 GCA_020975735.1 Ophiocordyceps xuefengensis | reverse complement strand
TGATCGAATCTAATTCTAGGAAAAAGAGGCCCGGCAAGTCAATAAACTACAAAACCAATATTGAGCTTTTTTTACCTAGACAGTTAAAACTAACAAATACACCTTCTACAGTTTAGAAACCAGGTTAAAAATTGTCTTTTTTAAAATAGTTCTGTTAGATGTAGTATTCAATCTTATATCAAATAAAAAATGACATGTTAAACTTGATGAATCAAATATATAATCTTAAAATCGATTTGTATTAAAAAATAACCACCCTAAGAATAAAATACCTTTATAAAATCACTTAATCATCAAGCGTATTCGGCTTAAAATAACAGAAAGAAATACCGAATAATAACACCGTCGTGTTCGGTCATTAAACTCCAGCTAACTTAGTCAGGATTCGCGGTGGTGTGGATTTGTTATTTTTTTTTTTCATTTTTATGGCAAACGGTATTGTTTACAAGCAGTGGGGCCATACTACATTTTAGCCCACTAAATTCTAGGGTTTTAAATCTAGGTAACAATTTGTGTTAACTAAATTTAGCCTTTATAACAATTTAGAGAGCCTTATGGTGCGCCTTTACGTTAACCCAGATGTTGATTTTAAATGTTTAGCTAATTCTTACATTGTTTTTAAATTTTTAAATTAGTAGCCCATCTAGGTTAAACTATTTTACTACACCTAAAAAGGTATTTTATTCTTGCCCTTTACTCATCTTAGCTTTGGCGTCCATATCGGGCCTTTTTTGCTTATAGGATTTTAACTTACCGGGTCTACTAAATCTTTAATTACGTATTCATGATGGTTTTAGTAACCCCAAATTTACTGTGAGCAAAGCACTATAAAATTTATGAAAAAGTATCTAAATTCATTTACGATGTTATAACTAGTTTCTAGCTCAGTTACAATATTATTGGCTAACTCTCTTTTTCCCTTGGTATAGTATAAATACTTGTATATTAACTTGAACGAGCTTATCTAATCCATCATTATTAAAAGCCTTTTTTTGTGCGTGCGTGCGTGGCGTGGCTAGCAGCATTAGATTATTTAATATTTAAGTGCTTCAGATTAAGTCTTATTAAAAAGTCTTTATTCCGTACTGTCAATATTACTGTGTTACTTGTTCACAGTATTGATCAAAATAATAAAATAACTCCTTTACCCTTTAATAGGACCTTGGTAGATTTTTATTTAGATCTTTATCGCTGAAAAATCTAGATCTTTAAAAATCATCTTGAAGGTTTAATATTAGTAAGACACCGGATTTAGAGAGGGATTTTAAATACATCCGTACCAAGATAGTAATGAGTACTTCAGCGACAGGTACAAAGGTAAACATCTATTTACAAATTTTAACACCGTTATAAAGAGGAGTTATTTATACTTCAATCGTCTTCAATAAAGAAAAATTCGGATATATTCAACTTTAGAGGGACTAGGTTTTAAACTATATATAATTTATATAAATTAAATAAGTTATTTAGAGGCTTGCGGCCTGCCCACACAACCTTAGATATTCCTAAATGCCTTAGCTAATTATACATTATTTTTGCTGTTTTCCTAGCACAAGCTATGCTAAGCAGGAAAAAAAAGAATCGAATAGATATTCTAATTTAATTATCCATTTAAATGTTGCAATTTAAGTATAAAAATCCTTTTGACTACCCCTATGTGATGGTTACCATTTAAGAGTAGTATAGAAATACCTCCTTGCCTTTTAATGATTATTTTATTATGGGACCTGATACAAGTTCATATAAAATTTTTTAAATATTACATGGCAATAGATTAAATGGGTCCGGGGTAGTTAATTTAAAGGGCACAATGGCTGCTTGACTTTTAAATGTAATAAAACCCCTTAGTATACGGTGTTTTTATGCTGGTATTTGTTTCCGCGCTACGTGCGTGCAGCAGCAAGAAAAAAAAATTGGATGGTATGCGCGAAAGTACAAAACTTGTGATAGTCCTTATAGCCTCGACTCGGTTAAATAGAATAGGCTTGTAGGTAGGATATATTTAGATTCGTTTCTAGATCTTATCTCTCTCTATGATAAGTCCTGGACTAATACATTGTTACATATTAGTAAATAAACGATCCACCTTATCCTCTGAAAGATTTAACTTTAAAAGTTACTCCCCCTGCTGATTTTGTCTTTTAAATAAGACATTCAGCATCTTGATCTTTTATTGAGATCCAAAATCTAAATAGGCCTCAGTAAATTTCAAGGGAGCTCTGTTATTCTTCCTGCACAAGACCATTAAAGAAACATATTTTAGCTGTACAAAATAAAGGTTAAAAGCTAACAATAACTATTTTTTGAAACGTACCGTTTTCTAATTTTAATTAAAAACTATATTTGTTTCAATATTGATTAATATACTGCTACTTAAAACTAATATTCATAGCTGATTAATGTGGGCTGTAACTTTCTTCAAGACCCCTAAGAAAGCTATTTTTCTAATTAGCCTTCATCCCCGCTCAATTAATAATACCATAGGGTAGCTTACAGAATAGAAACAACCTACATAAATAGATACCCTAATTCATAGTCACCTACTAAGAGTAATCCAGCCCCTTAACGGTATTAAGCGAGGTTAACCTTATATAAGCGAATTATTTAATGCTTTTTACCTACGGACCTAAAAAAAAAAATAAATTAAAATAGCTTTGTGTAGTATGCTACAAAGCTCTTTTAAAATTTTAAAATTTTAAAGCATCTGCGAATTGGCCTGTAATAAACCCTTAATAGGGAATATTGCTTATCTTTTTATTATCGCATTTTATGTAGAGCTACACTCCCGCCGCATAAACACAGGAGAAAGTTTTAGACTTTCTCCCTAATAAGTTGGTAAATATTAAATTACCAACTATCCATTTAACAGGTATTAAAACATTTATACACTGTACTTTTTTCAAGTAGGGTCTGAAACTTATCTTAAGAGATTAAAACAAGGGTAGGCTTAGGCGCAAAGCTAACGGCCTCTAGAACACCCATTCCACCATTCTAGTCGATGACATGCATACCGTAACTAAGGCACTGGCTGCGATTGCCCTATTCCTTTCGGTGGCATCTATTTTGATTTTAAGCTTTACTCGGAGTATTACCTGAGGCGATGATTTAGTTACATGGTCACCAATTTAGTTTACAATGCCTTAAGGGGTCTCCCGCAATTTGATGTGTATTAAGCGAAAAAGGTTCCGAGCTTCTGCTAAAGGCGAGATAAAGTGATCTTACCACCTTACTAAAGCCTTTTTTTGTGCGGCTGGGAAAAAATTCTAACATTATACTCTTTCTTTATAGGGTAAAAGGCGTGCCCCCCTCAAGATTTCTATTTGTTTTGTAACCTTTATTTTTATAATTCTTTAGGTGCTTCTTAATTAAGGATTATTACGGGTTGTCATATATTAGTTAAGTAATATCAAATTATAATTAGATTTTTATAGTTTAAACAATTATACTAGACCTGCTGTGCTTCCGCCCGGGGCATATTGAATAATGTTTCGTTTTTCTTAGCGCGACGCCAAGCTCACGTTGGTTATTTCGATGGGCTAAATATTTAATAACTTAATTTTCCACCTTTATACTTTGCTAGCTCAATATCCAAAGTCATATTTAATATAAGGATCAGGTAATTCTTACAGATTAAATAGTTTAGCATCTTTTGGTATTGCTCTAGTGAAATGTGAATCTTAAAGGTAACCTTAAAGGTTGAAGCATATATGAATATTCCATTACTCTAAATTTATTAATTTTCTTTAATGAATATATTTCCTTTAATTTTTCTATTTCTAAATCGTAATTCTAGATTGAATATATAATTACCCCTTAATACCTCCCATATTTTCATGTTATCTAGGGTGATTAAAGTTAATAATTCTGTGTTTATTTAAAGAATTTAGCTATTGGTACCCTTTAGCATTTGTATACTCTTTTAACTATAGTTACCAATGCATCTTACATTTTATATATTCAGTACCTTTCTTTAGCTATAGTACCGATCTAATCTAACCCTAGGCAACCCGCTTACTAGTTTGTTCTTAAGAGTTCAATAAGATTCTATCCTTATTAAGTTAAAAAAAAGTATTTGATGAGCAAGTCGCAAGCTGTCTAGTAATTTAAATAAGAAATTTTAAAGTTTCGTCTAGCTACCAACTAAAGGAAATTAGGAGATAACTCATAATACTACTGATTTTCATAAACAAATAGTACTTAGAGTTGTCCATTAACTATTCGCGAGATTAAAATATTTAATAACCTTTTAGAGGCACCGCTAACAAAATTTATTCTAGTTGTCCTAAGTTTTAGTATTTCAATATTAATAATCCATAATTTTGGAATATGATTTAGATTACTTTACATATACGAAATTATGCAAAGGGTAAGGATTTGCGGCAAAAGCGTAAGAATTTTATCCCTTATCCTTCTGCATATTCTTAGGATGCACAAATTTCGTAACAACAGGAAAGAATTCCGATTTATTTAACCGCCATAGTTTTGTACTTTTTTTTTTTGTAAAATAAAAAATCTAAACGCATAGAAAATCTATCGACAAATTGTACAGATTAAGGATGGCTATTTTAATCTCAGGTCCCTGGGACCCCGAAGGGCCCCTAGGAAACTTTTAGCTCGACCTTTTGTCACAGCTTACTGATTCACGCAACAAAAAATATTAGGATGTATTTTCCGTTTATTAGTAAACAATATTATACCATTATTAACTCCCCCCTTGAAACCACTTAAAATATGATATTAAAGAGCAGTTTACATAAGAAAACAATCTTTACATACATTTTTTTACCATTACCTTTAAAGGTATAGGCTGCGCACAAAGGGGCGCTTTTTTATATAAACTTCAATTGCTTTATTATAAAAACTACGATCTATGATAAAAGATTAAAAAAAGCTATTTATTTCTCGATCCTACAGCATTAGGCGGACCATCTTCCCTTTCATACTGCAGATAGTTTTTCTTTTCAGCTACATTTACAATTATGCTACTTACGCAGGAAAGCGGCAACATTAACACATATTTTAATAATTGAAGATAATTAGTTGAAGGTTATAAATTTCATTTTTTGTGTGCGTGTGGAGCACAGTAATTTTTTTTCATAAAAGTTAATTAATAACATCGCTAATTAAAAATATAAATATAGAAGGCCACTTCTCTGGTTGAGGGGTCATAAAAATAAAATATAGCTCTTGCCATTTTTCTATTGCATACTAGTAGCACTAAAAAACAGTAATAAAAAGTAAATGGGTAGCCTATAATTTTATACTTAGGTTAGGACTATTAAAACTTTTTGATCAATTTAAGGGCAGGTTGGGGGCATTACTTCCTGTGGTGAGAGGGGTATGCTGATCCCCGCAAACATAGACCCATAGAATTTTAAAAAAATTAACAGACTAATTCAATTTATTAGGTTCGAGCCATTGTTCTGAATACAAATTTGACCTAGCGGGGCAATACGCAAAGCTCAGCCCGCTATAGCAAGGGCAGTATTCCTCAAGCTTGCTACACTACGCACAAGGGGCCTAGCCTCTTCAGTATCGAATCTAAATTAGTATATTAGGAAGTATAATCCTCTGCATTGAGCGATTGAGACTAAAAAAATTCTTATAGACTCTAACAAAGCAATATCGTGTCTAAACCGCTTTCTTTATCAGTACGGATTATAAAAATCAACGTAAGTTACAAACTTGCTAACTTGCGTACTTTGTTTCTCGAAACAGGACCATATCGCGGCTAAAGACTATATTAATTTTTATTTGTATAGTTAAAACTTACAAATGCTGAGGTTTAGGTGGGCTTGTTAATTCCCTCTTTCCTAAACTACTGTCAACAGTCTGTTTAGATTTGCTTAGCAGTGACATCTGTATGGATACCCCTGGTGTTAACCAAGGATTTCGTACTTACTACTTTTAACTTCTACTAATTTGTTTTGTAACAATGATAGAATAATAAAACGCGCGGCGCACTTACACTTACAATAGATCCTACACTACTAATAAAAATTATCCCGGAAATCGCTATCAGCATAGTCACCCTATGTCTTTAGCATAGCCTTTTGAGCCGTTTAATAGCTTATTTTTCTAAAATAACGATCTGGTGATTGGTTTCACCTCAGCATATGGAAACAGGGGGTTAGGTAACCTTTTTTTTTAACAAATTTTAAGAGTAAAAAGTTATTTTATCTTTTATATTAGTTTAATCTGTAATTTAGATATTTTGTGTAAGATTGTTATGAGCGTTAATTGAAATCCTTTTTACAATAATTACTACACTTCCTTTTACCTTCTATAGTAAAATTGCCTATCCATCTAATTGAAACAGTAAACCCCTCTTTTTAATTAAGGCAAGGTTTATATTGGCACGTACTTAGTTTTACTGTCCATAGGATATGCAAGACCTTTTTTATTTTATTCAATGTGGCTATAAATTTTCCTAGATTTTTCCTATTACACATGGGCGGTTTAATGCCTAGTTTCTTTAGATTTTTTTTCTCTAAATTAAGCAGGACTTTGCCGCGAAAAATTTTTTTCTTCTCCAACGCGCAGGGTTATTCATAGCATAAAAAATCAGAATGAAAAGTAGCTAAGTCTTTAGTTCTTAGTATTATCTAGAAGAAAAGGGTTTAACTTTTTTACACGGAAAATTCAGATATCAAGTCTTTGTAACTTCTTTTTGAGTCCTCTAAATCCACATACCTAAGATCCTACGGCCAAGGGTTTTAAATTAATAACAGGTTTTATATAATAAAATATATTGTGTTATTTACCAGATAATATCTTCTTTGTATAAATGTGTAGCTCTATACCATAACCCAAACTAAAAAAATGTAGTCTGCTGGTCTAACAAGATAAAAGCATAGCTTTGCGCCCTCCATACTTCCCAAAATAGGACATTCGATTATAACTATTACGGCCTAAACCAAAAAAGGTGAAAGTATTAAAGTCGGCTAATTTGTCTTAAAATAATACCCTTACCTTACCGTATTACCGGTAACGCTATTAAATTTATAGTACCAGAACCCACCCCTTATTTTGTTATTCGTGGCTTACGCTCACTAATAGTTTCTCTATCAAGATTTGAAAGAGATAAGTTTTCAATTAAACTAAGTCCAAAGTTGTACCTGAACAAAATAAATCTGGTGTTCTAGTTTAACAGTAATTAAACTATTTTTATTTGAGTGTTTTTTTTGCATATTTTTTCTAGCTATGCCCTTAACAAGTGCATCAAAGAAAATAAAGCTCAATAACAAGTCGCACTCATTATCTTTGGAGTTTGTCCGGAGTCCAATGTATTTAGTTTTGTAGTAAAGGGTGCAGCCCCCAGGATATTTGGATAGAATATTTTTCGTGCGCAAGCTATCCACTCTCATTACGAGGCACTCACCGTAAACGCTATTTATTTATTTATAAGCTAATCATAAACGGTGAATAAAAGGACATAACAAGATGATTTAACATTCCACTTATGTATTTAGGCTTATTTTCTACTTTTCAAGTTAACTACACGTATTAAGTCCTCTGAGGATCCATACTTTAAAAAATATAAGATTTGTGCCCATTTTTTTAATGTAAAGGTTTCTTGCCTAATGCTCTATTTTATACTGCCTAATTTACAATAGGGGTTTTCTAAGCATATAGTTGTATTGTTAAAATTACATATCCACTATGAAAAAAGGCCTCTGTGGACCTAAAAAGTTGTTGGAACGGGGAAAAAAAATGGTAGATACACACCCTTATCAAAATAAAAGCAAAATTGACTGTCTTAGCTAAGATAAGGAATCAATAATTTAGACCCCTAAACCCATTTTAGGTAAAATTAGGGAATATCACCCTGCAAATATAGGCAAGATACGCTCCCATACTTAGAAGTAAAGTGAAATGCAACAGTATATTAAATGTACCGTTTTAATATTGTTTATATGTATCAAATTAATCTTTTTTGAGGTTGCGCTTAGCCCATGCTGTAGGTCAAGAATCATAACACCCCCTAGAAGGGTGCTAAAGAGGGGGATAAATGGCTGCAGGCTTCTTATATTTTCTCTAGAATTTTCTGTAATACCTCCCCCTTGGTATGTTTCTAATGTAAAAGGGATTAACCACACTCGTAAAATTGTTATCTTGGGTTTTTACATACTTTTTTTGCTTATTTCTACGTAATTATGCAATTTAATTTATATTCCAGGGGTTGTTATATTATAAATTGTTTTCTCTAAGATTTTATATCTATTTTTATTCATAGCATGTATGTATGTTACACCACCAACAGCCCAGATATGTAAGTATTAGATTTATTTAAACTCGATTAATATAACTAATTAGTTTACATACAAGTAATTAGATTTACCTCTTGCACAAAACCTACTCCAGACCCATCTCTAGTTTAGATATATGTAATCTAGGGCGATTGTATGACCTTTAAACGGGAAAACAAATAAACGTAGGTATCCATCTGAAGAAATAAAATAGCCAACACCTTTTGCGTTGTTTTAAACCCCAGATATAGGGGACCTTATCAGGTAACCCTTACAAGGTGTCGGTACACCTGTTTTGCAACTAATTTTCTATTCTCTCCGTCAAATACTTTAAAATTAAGGTAGCCTGCGGAAAGCTGGACGATACCCAACCATCTAAAGATACTAAATTTGTCCCTTGGAAATTAAGTATCTCAACCCTTTTGACTCACAATTAGGCCCGCCCGTTACACTGACCGGGCTTCTAAAGCATTCCCCATAAACTTTTAAGAATATTAGGAGGGTACATTCGTGATAGGGGGATAGCTTCGTATAAAAAAAAAAATAAGTAATTTTTTAGCCTTTGCATAAAGTACACGAAAGTAGCCCCACCTTTATTTTTCATCCACGCGTTTCCCCTAATCATTGATTTAGAGGATAAGGGACTAACTTACTTATTTTTTAGGAGCTAAGCTTGTTTTTTAAGATTAATCTTTTTTATTTGATTAAGATATAAACATTTTAAGACTTTTTATTACACTCTATATATCCTTTTCAAGAGTTAGTTAGATTAATCCGGGAAAATGTTTCTTTCCTTTTTTTTTAATATTATTTATGCTTCTGTTTTTAAAATGTTTTTTTCCTGATCTCTTTAGTTGATATTTTCAAATTATTTAATCAAATTGGATCTTTTTTTAAGAAAATTCCTTGTCTATTTTTTTGTATAATATATGTCTTTCATTTTTCCCTACTAAGGCTAATAGTTTGGGTGGCCCGTAGGTCGAACGATCAATAATTAATCTATTAGTATTGAATTTACAAAGTGGGTAATTTTTGGAATTTTTTTGTTTCACTCTAAGACTTTCTTTTTTTTTATCTTCTCTTAAGAGTTTGTCAAAATAGGTATCTGAGTATTTTTAGTTTTTTAAGGGGGTTTATTATTTAAAATACCCCTTCTTATATAAATTCAATATTTTAAAACCTTTTATTCTCATACATATCTCAGCTAAATGCAAATACTAAAATAATTCATTTAGGAAAAAAAAAAAGAGATTTACCAATTATAAGTTAAATATAATAATTAAACAAAGCCCAACTAGAAATTATTTAAAGGAAATAATATAATTTAAAGTGATTTTCTTGAATGCCCTTATTTTTTTATAAAATCATAAGTATAAATAATTAATCAGAAATTAATGCGATCAGTCCGAAACCAAATTTCATTTAGAATATATAAATAAAAAGCTATCACTACTAATACTTACTTTATAAGTACTAAAAATACTAACCCTTATAACAACCAAACACATTAAAAGATTGGTATTTCGTTAATTTTTATTACTTGATCCCTGCGTAGCATGCCGAGGGGGCTTCACTTAAGGGGCTTTGCGGAGGGAGAATGAAGAAAATCGGGCCAGCACATCATATTATAAATCATTAAAAATATCCCTTTGCTCGAAGGTCGAAGTCGTGCTCCCCGAAAATTATTTTTGTAAATTTTTTTTCCTATGACGTGTTCAGAGGTCCCAGGCATGGTTGCGCCCTACAAAGAAAAATTATAACATCAATATTGTATACCTTTAGGATATGGTGTAAACTATTAATTATTAAAGTGGCAAGTTGCCAAGCCGAAGCAAAGATAAACATGAGCTTTATGCATATTTAAATTAAAAATAGCAACACGCTTCGATAAAATATAATAACTATGGATCATCATAATAAATGGCAATTGTCCCTTTTATTTGGATTTTATCTCTCATTCATTTAAAAGAGCTCGCTAGGTGAAACCACGCAAATTTGATCATAAAGAAACTCTATCATAAAGATTTATGGTATTTGATTCATTTTACAAAAAATCTGAATAAATTTTTGATATTGACATAGTACAAAATTTGTCAATTGTTATAATCAACCGGGATAGATAAAAATTTTTTTTATTAAAACCAACTTCTATATACTTATATCAGAGTTAGATTTGTATTTTAAACCCATAAAAACTCTATACCAACATGCAATGCTTTAACTGGATTGAAATATTTAAAATGTTATATATTGAATTTTACTTATTTTTTGGGTAATATGGTTAACAATAGGTTATGTAAATCATTAAAAGGATAAAGTTTTGATGTAAAAAAATTATGCTTAAACCCTGTAGATGCATTTCAATTCCTAGTGACAAAAAAAATTAAAAACTATAGAACCTTTTTGCACAATTAATCCTTGAAAAAAATTAAGAATCCATTAACTTTAGATATTAAATCAGGTTTTTAAAGTGAATCTATGCGTTATAATAATCACACAAAAGCTTTTTTTCTATACTATTCACGTAAATTCTAATTATCACCATTTATTTATTAACTAGAAATAAAATTATATTATTTTTCTTAGATACTTATATAGTAGTGACATAAAATTTAATTTTTAGAGTGGTCATTTACCCATATGGTAAAAGTGTTTGAATACGTGTTAAAATTCCTATACTCTATTATGAATCTTATTCCGATAGCTTTTTAAGTAGAAATTTTTCGAAGAAAGATTCTTTAATCAAAATTCTTTTCCATCGTGTTATTCCCGGCAATAAGGAGAATAGAACATTTAGTAACGTTGTGATCCCTTATATTAGTATTAAAAAACCTTATTCTGCGCGTTGGTTCAGCCGCGAGCTTTTCACTTTTTCTTTTGTATTTTGCAGCTTCTTGGTTTCAGTTCTTGTAATTTTATTATTATATTATAAATAATAAAAACTCACAGAAAAATATGTCGAAAAGGGGCCAATAAATGATTTGACGTACTAGCTCTGGAGAATCCCTTTATAAGTTTTCGTGCTGGATTTGTATATTTATATCTAAGTTGTGAGTAATTTGAGATTATAATAATAGTTATTATTTCACTCAATGTTAATGAAGATTAAAATGCTTCCACTTGAGAACTAGTTAAAATTCGTTCAGTATAGAGATATATTCAAAAGTAAGTAAATAACCCTCGATAATAAGTTTCCAGCATTTATCAATTTTGCAGAATTAAAGAAAATTAATTGCAGGGGCACTCATTTGAGCAGCTACGTAGCAAGGTCGTTAAAGTTTTGCTCAAATATTTTAATTCCAACACTGCTCAACGCAGTTATCGGAATCTAACTTTTCTATGATTTAACTTATCACTTTCGTTGGCAGTTTAGGTCTCTACGGTCCGTCTCTCGATAATAAACTTGTGTAAATTTTAAGTTTTCTTTGGGTTTTCACGGTAATTTACTTAAATGGGGGGATAGCGGTACATTATCATCCTACCCTTATCCTTTTCCGCAATTGAAGAAAATTATACAGGGCTTCACCGTTACAAAAGATTTCAATATTAGCTTTTTTACCGAAAACGCATGGAATTTCACCGTGACAGACCAACAGACACTTGCTAAAGAATTTGTTTTGAATTAATTTCTAAGACTCAGAAGCTTTTCTCCTATAAAAGGATACTTAGTACATGTGCCTCTATTTTAGCACTAATGCCTCTTTCTTGTTACTTCGTAACAAACTAGAAGTTATCATAAAGGGTTACGAAACTTTATTTATAACTATCAAATACTGTTTAAATAATAATCTATTAAAGTAAAACGACGTATTTTTTGTCTATTGAGAAGAAGTTTCTTCCGATCTCAATAGAAAACAAACCTCCCTTCCTATAAAGACCGATAAACAAGCTTTAAAGTAAGTAGGGGCCCTTAAATAATTAGCATTAGAATAGCATATTGTCTTTGAAAATTTAGTAATCTCTTGTGGATAGAGATTTTCTACTG
This sequence comes from Ophiocordyceps xuefengensis, assembly GCA_020975735.1. Taxonomy (NCBI): domain Eukaryota; kingdom Fungi; phylum Ascomycota; class Sordariomycetes; order Hypocreales; family Ophiocordycipitaceae; genus Ophiocordyceps; species Ophiocordyceps xuefengensis. The sequence goes on along the minus strand of JACYFI010001875.1, from coordinate 1,969 downwards.
AGTTTATGTTAAACTTGTTTTTAAATAAGAAGTAGACACGGATTTTTTTGAAGTTAAAGGAGGAATAAATATAAAATTTTTATTAGTTTTCAATAATTTCTTCTTTTTATTTACGAACTCAAATAAACATCAGCTCCTGTTTCAGTAATCTTAAAGCAGTTTCACCACTACTTTAGCAATCTGCAACTCAGCATATTATACGAGATTTTTAAGGTTAGATAAATTTACTGAACTACTCCTGTTATTGTAAAGGACCGTTTTACGTAAATGGTTACTTGGAATTATACACCGTCACCGCGCCCATTAGCCTCCTCCTCAAAACATTTTATATAATTGTTAATAAGTGTTAATTTTAATTACATAAAATACATTATAAACTGCAAAATTATTAACACTAAGACTAGGATTTTCGCTATCTGTTTTGATATAACAAAATATTGGTTATATCTTAATCCTAAAATTCAAACGATCGTGGAATGTATATCCTAGGTCAACAATTAGCTTAAACACAACTCCATTTACGAAATAAATATCAATTTAATTTAATCTTTCAATAACTAAATAAATAAATTTGGTTATTGTACTTATATTTTAATCGCACTTTCTTTAGTTATACTATGTTGGATTTAAGTTTAAACTGTATTTAAGCTGCTGCTTGTTACTCCCATCCGTATCTTACTTCATTAAAGTTTATATCCGGCCACGTATAAAGAAATCATCGCCCTTTTTTTAGTAAGGCTAATTTGTTGTTATGTTATCTATCAAATTTTATTTACAATTAATTTAGAATTTGCAGTCTTTTTTTATTAGGTAAAAGATCTTCAATTTAATTCGGGATTATAGCTACAATTACCAATTCACCTTCTAAATTCATTCTATTTTCTTCTTTATTACATTCTGACTTAATGTAGGGTGATTATGATTTAATTGAAAATTTGGCTAAAGTTTTAGTAAATATTGGAAATATTTACTATAACTCCACTTACAATTATTATCATATACTGTGATTATGCGAAAGAACTAGTTCCTATCATTCTCTCTCTGTCTCTCTAAAGAATGGTTTTTTATGCGAAGCATAAAAAGGAATTATTCGTCCCGTTAAACGTATAACTATTAGACCTTTGTTTGTAAGGAGTGTACTTTATTTTGCTAAAAGACGATAACATTTTTTTTAGTTTTCTTTCTGTTAAATCTGTACATACCCCCGTCGTGAGGAATAACCTGTTTCAGTACATGATATATAAGGAACTACATTTGTCTATTAAAGAAAGTTTCTCTTGTTTAGTTATGTTTTTTTTAATCATTCTACGCTATTGTAATTCTTCAACGTGAGAAATTATCTTATCCGTATTTAAGTAAACTTTTATTGACTGCGCAACTTAGAGTTTTGTCTACTAATTTTTAAAAAAGGAAGTATTTAAAAGGTTATAGTTTTCATTCTTCTAGGCTAAATGGTATAGAGCTCCTAATTGGATACTGTGTTTATTTACTATTATTTAATGTAAAAATATACACTCAATTGTTATCCTTTTCTGTTTTGAATATAAACCTCTATCTTTTCCAAAATTACTAATAAATATTAAGGTTTAAATGATTAGCCGCAACTCTACTTTTTTGGTCGACAGAGTCTAGGACTTGGGGTACCTTAATTTTCTGTAACTGTTAACTTAATTTCATATTTTATTTTTCCACGGACTATGATCATCTTACTAAGTAAATACTATTACTGTTTTTAAATGATTACTGTGGTAGTTCCAAGGATCCCACTACCAAGAATTTTCTCTGCTTGGTTCCTTGTATTGTTTGCAAATTACATATTGTATCACTTTATCGTTAAAGATGATTAGTAAAGCATATGTTAGAGACTTCCGCTCAATAGGTAAATTCCTTTAAAAAGGGAAGGAGCTAAATGGGTTACTTAGAAACCACTTCCCAGAATTATAAAAATTAAGAAGACGAAATCCTAATG
>JACYFI010001824.1:0-14241 GCA_020975735.1 Ophiocordyceps xuefengensis | reverse complement strand
GATATCTATTTTCTTTTAATTACTATTGAGATAAATTACATCAAATACCAACAACTTAACACATTTATCTACAAGAGGCGACAAGCCTGTAAATAATCAGTCATGAATTTGAATTTAATAGGTGGCGTAGCCTAATTTCTCTGCTACATGAAAACTCATGGTACGTTTATATTCATTTTTCCTCATCATCGGTAAATGGATTAATATGGAAATATCAAGCCAATAGAAATTTAACAACCTTTGTTAAAGTAACATATATTGAAATTAAGGTGGTGTTTTGTAAAGAATTTGTTAGAAGAATTACATAGCTGAATTCTGAGACATTATAAGAAACATTTGTTATTATAAGGAAGGTAATTATTCACACATTCAAAGACACATTTGGTTCCGATTGATCCAAGTACTAATGTATAGTAACCATAAAAGAGGAAAGGAAGCCGTAACAACATGGTAACCCCATAGCTTTTTTTAGGCCCTCTTGCTACCTAATTGATCTAAATAAGTTTGGGAATATGGTAAAGTTTAATTAAATGAAAAACTCCTTATAAAAGTAAGAATTTGATACCTACCATAAAGAGCCCTAAAGGCTTAATTATTACATAAAATTATGCTGAATAAGGAGACCGGATGTGTTTTAGGGTACAATTATTTAAAAAATTCGTGTTGGTCAGCCAAATATTCTATAAATAGAGGTAATTTGTTTCTTGTTTTTACTGACAGTTATCAAAATAAAATGGAAGCTTGCATATTATTCCTTGGGGGTTTGTAGCAAGAATAATAAAAGGCGCAACAACACAAAAGTTTTATACTAATGTAAGCTTGGCCTGTGTATAATTGATATAATGAGACTGAGGGGGGTATTTTTCAGTGGCGATGGTTTTTTCTTTTTTTTGTGTTTGACAAGGCTATTGCTATCACAAAAATACCAGAAAAGAGGCAAGGCACGACAAAGTTGTTTGGTTCCAGGTTTTTCTATCTAAATTTCGAGGAATTATAAGCCTAACTATAGGATGGAAGGGTATAAAGCGATAAAATAAGTTACCCTATTAAAATCTGGGAATATCCTCTCAGGAAGCACTATTTTAGCTATAATCTGCTTAAAAGAAACTTTAACCTTCCGCTTATTCCTTTATTTAAAAATTTCCCCAATAGGGGAAGCATACTTCGTCAGCAATCTCGTTTTATGTCTTGTAAAGTTGTTTATTTAGTTAAAAAACCATTCTCTTTTTTTTGTGCTACTTCCTAAATTTTCTTGCGTGCGACGAATATGCCGCACAAAAAAAACAGCTAATTGCTTGTGAACTATTGTTATAAAAGTTTGTTTTTAAAGGCGCATGACATAGCTTGCTGCTACACTGCGCACACACTAAATATCTTCATAGTTTCGATGTAAAGTTCAATAAAATATAATATATATCTCGGTTTGTCTAATTTTAGTAAGACATAAACTTTTTGGGCGTTTTATAGTGATTGGGTGCTTCGAAATTCAACCTCCGGATAATTTTTGTGGCTAAGCGAAGCCTACGCCCTATTAAGGACTAGGTGTTCTAGACACTTTCCATAATACAGGGTAGATGTTTGTGTCTAATCACGTTTTAAATAATAGAGGTAAGTGTCCCTATTTAGAATATACAAGTAGTAAAATATAATGGGGGGTTCGCCCACTAAATAAAATACCCTGATGTCATACCTACTTTGTACGTACGAACAATAGAATTCAAAAATTATTTGTATATTAAAGATGCCTATTGCTTGCAGGTCGGAGGCCTGCACAATAGGTGGAAGAAATATTATATATAATAATTGGGGCTAGCTTGCATATCCCCCGAAGGACTTACCAAGCTAAAGCTCGCCTATATATAAGCATATGTAAAAGAATAGCTAATTACATTTGAGGGGCTTAAACATTCAACCAAACTTATTTTAAAATTTAGATCGCAAAATTTCAGCCCAGAAGCTGTTAAATAAAATCCAACAAAGCCTAAGGGTTTAAAGTTTCCCATGCATGCTCCTGTCGCGAGCAATATGCATGAGCCAAAATAAAATTTAACCATTTATTAGCAAACAAGGCTTTGTAACAGTTACAGTAAGATAGATAATAATAATTATAAAACGAAAAACCCCTAAAAAATGCAGCCGAGAGGAATAAGAATGGTTGAACGACGTTAGTTAATATATTGTAAAATAAAAATTAATTATTTAAGAGCTTGCCGCCTACCTTCTCTTCTTGCTTGGGTCTGGTTTCAACAAGTAATCGCTTATTTTTTCTAGCTTCTTAGAAGGCGAGCTTTAGCTATAGCCACCCTTGATCTCCTTCTGGGTGAAACATTGGCACAAAAATTATTAAGAATAAGTTATAATTAATACTTAGTTTATTAGTTTTAGTAAACAATCGTAAATCTACAAATCATGGATTTAATTGGGTTGTGAGATAAAATCATCAATTTTATTTAGGTAATGGGTAAGCTCAACGTAAGGCAACTACTTGTGGGGCGTTTGTTGCTCCTGGTTTCTGAATCCGGGTTTTACCCATTATGTTACTTTTTATGAAAATATAAATTTTACAAAATTGGAATGAGAAATTAAATTATAGGAATTAATATCCAAAATTAAGCTACTTGGATTTCGGGTCTTGGTTTTAATTTATAAAAAACACAAGGGTCAGTGGGTTATGTATGAACAAGGTGTTTTTATATAGGGTTGAGAAAAAGGGCAGATTCACCTATTGTAGAAATGAAGATGCTAAAGCAATGGTTTTGGTCAGATTTGCAAGAGCTCAAGATTCGTGCTTCACAATTAAATCTTCCTTTAATGTAAGTTTATATTAATACTAATAGGAAATGTATTTGCCAACTTAAAGTCCAATCAACGTAAAAGTATAATAATTAGGTTGTGGGTTGGTGTGACATAACAGCACACTTTTAATTATCTTTAAGTAGAGAAAACACAAAAATCATTTTTCGATGCTGTCTTACTGGCTGGCTGGGGCTACGCCCCTGGGTGCTTGGGAGCATGCAGTAGCATTTTTTTTTCTTAGCGTATCCCCCCTGTAAGTGTATAAAACACACATGAAAGGTTGAGTTAAATTGCTCGAGCCTTTAGCTTGCATAGCTTGCTATCCTAAAAAAGACTTCTTATGTAAATAAAGGGGGCCTTTCAACCTAAAAATTATTTTCCCACTGTTTTATCTTCCGTTAAAAAAGACCATAAAAGTTTACCTGATAATCAGACATTAACATTAGAATACAAGTTCGCGTTTTCCAGGTGACCTGTCAACAATCAACCAGGAGATGGCCTCAAAGTAAAGGTTGCCTTTTTTTTGGTAGAATACATAAGACAAGAATAAAAAAATGAGAGTAGGGGATAAACATTCAAAAGAGATAACTGGCTTAGGAGTGTATTTTTAATATCAACTTTATTTATATTGTGTTTTGGGGCAGCCGTTATTTCATGTTTTCAAGAGTAATATCAAGCTATTAATATAAATTTAAAATTTTAATATTTAAGGCTACGACCATTTTTGTGGCAAGCAAGCTACGCTTGCATATAAAGTGAAAAATATGCTAAAAGCTCGTGTAATTATTACCATATATATATTTTTTTCAGCCGAAGCCCGGTCAATAATTAAAATATAGTTTTTTTATCGTATGACTATTAAGAAAACAGTCACCTACACATTAGCTCCAAGCTTTTGGTAGGTGCTAAAGGTAAAACTCTAATCTCAAGACTTGTAAGAAGAGTTCGATTCTCCTTTCTGTCAGGCTTCAAAACTTCGACTTGGATTTGGGTGATTTATATAATTCTTTTTTTAGAAGAGCATTTAAGCAGACCTATCTTTCACCTAAGCTTGATATCAGATTGAATATAATGACAATACAATATAAGTAGTATTTTATTTTTGTAGGAATCTTAAAAGAATGAAAATTAAAATATAGCGGTACTTCTAATTGAAATTGTGTTCTGTCCCTTTTACAAGCACTCCTCATGTCTCCCTGTGATTTGAACTTTCCTGATTATTTATTCACGTTTTCCAATCTTAAGGGGTTGAAACTTTTTTTATTGAACTATGGATTAATATATCTATCTTACTTTTTATGGGTTCTAACGGCGGTGTAATCTAAGACGTGATATATCATTTTAATTTAATAGAATAGCTATAATTACATTTTACATATTTGATCGATCTTAAATGATCTTCCGTCTTAACTCTTATTTATTAACTAAGGTGAAGGTAGAATGGGGGTTTATCTTATCAGTTACAAACCATACACAAATAGTTTCATATATTATATTTTTAAATAAGTATATAATATTATGACTTTAACTTAGTTTTTACCCCCTAGAAAGTCTTGAGTTAAATCTGAATATTTCATTCCTCTAAAACAACTTTGTTTATTTCAATTCTGTTTTTATTACAAATACAAAAATATTAATGAAATGGGGGACCCTAACGACTCTAGAAAAATATAAAGAATACACTCTTAATAAATATTTTATTTGTAGTAACAGGATGTCAATATTATTGATGTTCTACTAATGATTTAGTTTATATATTCTTTGGCTAGTTGAATTTGCAAAGGTTATGGATTAATATATTTAAGTCTATGTATAATAGGAAAATTCAGAATTATCAACTACAGGGGGTTTAATATCTTTTTATTGGGATGCGATTAAGTTTTGCCTTTATAGTCTGCAGCCGTGGCTAATTTATATATCTGAGTCCTAAACAGACTAGTTTATTATGTCATACCAAACTCCGCAACTACAGATAGTCTAACTGAAGGGCGGAAGCCGGATCATTTTTAACTTAGCACTCTTCTGTCAAAAGCTGGGGGAGGATGAAATCTATATAAGTCTGTACCCATCGGCCGAGACCGTCTTGAGTAAAGCTAAAACTGCCTGAACCCAAGTCTATCCAGGGTATTCCTACAAGAGGGTCATAATCCCCCTAGTCGAAAGAGGGAAAATGTGCAATTGTTGAATCGAATTTGCAATATGAAGAATGTACAAAATGGATACAGCACAGCAACAGGGTCACATATTATCATATACGAAAAGAGTGGGGGCCTTAAGGACCGGATTAAGTAAAAAAAAAAATTGGAAACTACGGGTATACCTTACAGGTCCCCTAAAGGACCATGGGTAAAGAGGAGTCCATTAGTACATCTAGGGGAAGGGACTCAGGGATTTAGGCGTCCGTAGCACACCATCATTCGCTTGGATTTCCAGTCCACTTTCAAACTGACGGTTTTCGTAAACATACAAGAAGATTTTATGAACTTTATGGTAAGAAAAAAGAGTTTTATTTGTGAAAAGATAATTATATACAGATTTAATTATAATGATTAACAGGATTATTTACGAGGCTTAATCGAAAATGTCAAAGAAGTTTAAGTCCAGGGCAACATGCTCCAGGGGTATAAAAATCCACCTACCGTTGCGAAAGATTGTCAGAAGGAAGTAGTAAGTGAATCATTTACATAATACTTGCAAGATGGGCACTTCCAATCAAACCCGGAAACGAGAAGAATATATATCCATAATGCAACGGAGGTAACGACCATTGCCTATAAGCCTTCCTACGAGAAACCTGTACAGGAGAATTGATTAAGAATGACCTATTTAGAAGCTATTTATGACAAAGCTTTTCACCGAAAGCAAGTCATGGAGTTTAGACTCAAAAAGACCTGCCCACACCGCAATTAAAATGGTTAGACAAAGAAAATTCGTCTTAATGGGGCAATGATTTATCAGAACGGAGACAATTACTAAAATGTTTTTGACGAAATTGATCATAACAAACTGTGGACGTCTTCGAACGAAAAATTAAAGACCCAAGATCTTTTTTTGGATTTAAATTGCGTAAAGCTTGAAATAAGGCGGGGTTACATGGAATTCATAACTGCCCTCAGCCTCCGCAGCAGAACACCCCTCAGTTCAAAATACGCCCCATATTAGCAAATACTATCTTTCGATAACACTAGCCGTTTTTTACGGTGGGAACTAAAAGGAAAGATTTCCGAACGATGGCAATCCAAAGTACTATTAACCAATTCTAAAAATCGATTGTCCCGAAAAGGAAAGGCTTCAAAACTCTGAGGGAGAAAATTAAATTTAGACATACAATTTTATTGGACTAATCCCGGTCCTAAGTTAAGCTTTCATCGACCCCTAAACTTTAAGAAGATGGAATACATGGATATGGAAATGACTGAATTAAAGTGTTAGAGGATCAAAGAAAGAACTAGTGATAAATCTTATGTCAAAGATTAACGGTGTACTGAAGGGAGACGAGTTTAGCGTTAAGAAGCTTTCGAAGCTAAAACCCCAAAAAAAAGCCACGGCTAACAGCAGAAACACGCTGAATTCCTATCGGTTTTAGAGTCAAAAGTATTAGTAATCATGAAGACTTACTTCTAGAAGAATAGAAAGTTATTGATGGCAGATAATATAACAAAATATGAAGGGACTCTGCCCCCGATAGACATGGTCACAAAAAAATTGATAAAGCAACTGGTTTCTTAAAAAACAAGGAGAACCATACCAAAGATTTATCTGAATGGGCAAAGAATCTTTAAGATGCTCATAATTTCTACTATACAATTAGGTCTAATGAGGTCATAATACAATAATATCGTTTCGCAGGATAATTTAAAGCACCTATCAGCAAAAGTCACTATATAACTGAAAAAGAATCATGTGCAAGACTTCTGAAGCAGCCAAGATTCAAAGCTGGGAACTCAAGCTAAAAATATTTCGGGCAACTTTAGGTAAAAACTTTAAAAGGGCAATGATAAGCATGGGTATTCTTAAAACTAGTACTAAAGGAATAAACATTTGCGTCTATCATATATAAAAGTGGAAGATATATATTTCTAATAATCAAATGCCCGAAGTATATCCAAAGTCTTCTATTGGAAGGTATTACTTGTCTTTCCTATATGTGACTCCGACCTACAAGGTGAATGTACATTCACGTTCGGGTATGATGAATACCCTTAACCGAAATGCCTAACGAATAGCATATAATTAATTTAGCGGTCAAAGAATCCGTAAGCAATACCCATATGTAGAGAAGTGCCACATTAACACATAGTTCATAAACATCCACAAGAAATAAAAAAAAAAAATCTAAGGGCCAAAAAGCCGAGAGCCGCGTATAGTTGAGGAGAACATCACGTACGTTCGGGAAAGGGGGAGGGTGAGTTGGTTAATAGAGTTCACTTTCCAGTTTCATTTATTGAGGACAGGGTATTATTTTATCCCAATTTTCAGGAATGGTACTTAGTCCCTAGATAATTTTCATATATTATACAGTATAAGTGATATAATGCTAATCAGATTAACGATATAACCTTTACTTATATAAATACTTCTTTAGTTATCATTTACTATAGGTTTTATTTAAAGTAAGTGCACACCATTTTCATTTTGTATGATCTCCTATAAAAAAGGGGCATTGGGAAAATCCTTTATCAACAAACGTTGGGAGTAATTATAAATTCCGGGGAACCCCTTAAATTTTGGTACAAGGCCATTATATGCAAATATAGGAGTGGCTGAACTAACTTAACCTTCATGAGTATAGTAATACAGCCAGAAGATGAGTACAAACGAAATGGGCTATCGCGGATCTTAAGTCAAGAAATACATTCGGACAAGACAGTATTATTGTAAAAGAGCAACGAGTTTAAAGGTAGGTGATGGGGGTATTATTTACCGCGTTTAAGATATACTCTACTGGGTTTTCGAAGAACGTTAAAAGTTCAAAACCTTCTAACCAAAATAATATTCACAAGCAACTTTACACTTACTGTGGGTCTACTTAGCAATAGGAACCTACCTGTTTACTACCCTGATTTATATCAGGATTGTCTGATGAGAAGAGGCTGTCTTTGTTTATAAATTCGTAAATCGCCCGATAAAACCTCGTAGGTTTTGAACAAATGTCAGGTTAATTTTCAATTAATTCTTCATGCTTAGAGACCTAGATATTTTAAAACTATTAAAGCCCTTATTTGGAAGTCAGGGACAGAATAGGGTAAAAGAAGAAATTGGCTTGCTCATTGCCATTTACAATAGGGATTTCGTTAGATAAATATAAACAACAATGGTAATACCTCATGTTGATTAAATATCTTTCCTAAAACCTCAGAAAATAATTTGATATTTTTATCTTTAAAAAAGTTGTCGTTACGATGCTAACGAGGGGACATGTTAAGGTCTGAAGGTTTGCAAATAAATAATGAAATTAGAGCTTCATTAGAATAAAGGATCTTAATCCTTTACTCTTAGGCTTTTTCCTGATACTGCTGGCTTTAGCAAGACCTTATTACAACTTAGTTGTCAAATATGGACCCCCGATGGTTAGACTGGTTTTACAAGGGGAGATGGTTGTTTAAAAATTGTACTAGAGAAATTAAATTATGAGTTAAAACGGTAAGTCGTGTGTAGTTTATCTACTTTTTGTAGTTCAAAAACCACAATATGGATGAATTACATATTGAAAAGTTTAGTAAAAGGATTTTCCTTTGGATGTGGGTCAAACTTATTCGTATAAAGGGATTTATACTGAGTTAGATGGTCAACATTTGGACAAAATTAAATTATGAAAAGATTCTTACCTTTTTTAATAAATACCCCTGTTCTTGGTGTTAAATCTCTAAAGGATTTTATGAAGTATGAAGCTAAAAATACGGCAAAATGTACGAAAGACAAAAAGTCATTTAACTCAACATCAAGGTTCGATCAGGATCGTCCAAAATAAGAACAGGGAATGAAATAAAGTTAGATATTTCTAAAATAAAACACTTCTGAGAGTCAATATGCTTATATAAAGTTTGTTATTTGTCTTCTTAATTTGGACGATAAATTTAACCGATATCATATGGAAGTTTGTAATGCTATACCTACTAATGAGGTTTACTACAAGTGGTAGCTTTAAATACCCTTAAAAATTTCTATATTTATTTTATTGTTGCAATTAGTTTATTATACGGGCGTCAGGGTCTCATTAGCAATGAAATGATTGGAAACCTTTATATTATAAATGAGTTCTTATTCTCCTTGAATAATAGGACAGTAGAGGTTTAACTACAACTTAGATAAAAAATTAATTGTCGTATAGTAAACAATAAATCATGTAGGATTCTATATTTTAGTTTAGGTAATATCTAATATTGGAGTCCAACTTTCAAGCATTTATATTTTATTGAACACAGATATACAATTTAGGTAATTTAATGCATTTATCATACAAGTAAGCAGTGGTTTTCTTTTTATATTTGGCTAACTAGTAATACAAATAAAGAACATTGAAGAATTATATGATAAACTATTTCCACCTATACAATTAGGTAAAATCAATTAAAAGGTTATTTGTTTTTATATTAAAATTCCTGTTTTAGCTTAGAAAGCTTTGCTTATTTACTATTTTTTTCATTTGTAGTGGTGCCTCCTTTAATAGGATTCTTTTGGGTAAACAAAAGGGTATTAAGTGCAGCATAGATTAAAGGTTTAAGTAATTGTTATCTTTTATCGCTATATTAACTAGGTGTTTATAGAGTGCGGGTTGTTACTATTAAGTTAGTAAAAGAAAATGTTTTTTCAGCTTACCCGGACATAAAAATTAATACTTGTAATAAAAATTTAGGGTATTTAAAAGGTGATGTACTAATAAGGAGGTAAAGTGTACCACTCGGCTATGATGATAAAGCAATTCTTGTGAACCCCCGCCACAGCCAAAAAATTTAAGTTTTTAATATAATTAATATAGCTATATCAATCCTATAATCTTTTGATATATCCTGGGTATAGAACATTACAATATCCTTATTTATTTTTATTTTATTAATAAGGAATTTGGCTTTAAGCATGGGTACCTATAATTGGTACAAATTCTCTTTTTGATTTACCAATGGTAAATGTAGTAGTATGACTTTTATTTTTATTGTTGTGTTCAATCTTAAAACAAATATTATATTTTTTGCCTCTTAATTTTTTATTATGTAGCACCCATAACCCTTACCAAGAGCAATACTCTATTATTCGAACGTGTGATTACCTTTAAGTTTTTTGGTAAACTCGAATCAATTTGGTTAAATCCTATTTTTGCCTTAGTATTATCTTTATTAGATTTTAGAAAACTTCTGGGTAATTTTATCCTTTCGTTCTTTAGTAGCTATGAAACTGGATATATGGTTAATAGTTATTCTTTATTTTTAAGTATATTACCTGCTAAGATTTGTATTTTGAATTGGTAAAAATGGCTTTACAAAATTAGATAGTAAACAATCTTCTTAATTTATGGTATTAAAATGCAATAAAATTTGTAAAATATCTTATACGAGAATAGTAAACTAAATGCTTTTTCTTCACCAAGAAACTAATAACATGCCTTACGAAGGCAGCCATTTATTTTTCCACGGCCTAAAAAAAAATATGCTAAGAACTCCCAATTTTTAGGGCTGAGGCTATGCATACTTCGTCCGAACCCAGGTCCGCGTTCAATAAATAAAAGTAAAGAACCTTTTTTGGGCAAAGTAGGTATAGAGACTATCAGTTAGAGAGATATATTTAAAAGGCATTTCCGCGTTACCAATCTCAGAAAAAAATACGGTGCAGGGTTGGGCAACAGTGGTGTATTAGGAGCCAGGAGTAAAGGAATGGAGTGTACTATTTGGTGTCTTAATAAAAGAGGTGTAGTACGAAAAACGCTCTTCATAAAAAACCCAAAGTTATTTCTTCTCAGTATAGGTTTTGATTCTTTAGCCGAACATCTGCGTTTTCTTTCTTAATGGTGCATTTATATCATACCCTATACGTAGCTTAATGCGTTTGAGTTTTAAGTAAACTGGTTCATAAAAGCTGATATCTTGTTAAAGGAGGAGGGAGTATGGTTTATATCTAGAAAAACAAATTCTATTTAAAAATTAGAAAATTCTAATAGTTTTTACCAAACTTATGAAAAAATATTTATAAATTAAAGTAATACTTAGAACGCGCCTAGCGGGCTTGAGGTTTTATATTTCTAAGATAGCGTACCCCACAAATGGAGGGTTTAGTTGAGTCTGACATTGACAACATCATGGTATGTCTTTAGTGTTAAATCTTTTTAGTGTAGGGATTGAAATATCTAATTCTTTTAATAAAAAAACATTCCGAGGATGCACCTATACACAAGATATTAAACCATGTAGGAAAGTGCCGCATCAAAAGTCGTTGTAAGAATTGTGAAACAATGGTAAAATTTCGTAGTTTTATAACGTATTTAAGTACTTTCGTCAGTTAATGAACCCCTGTTAATAAAAATAACCCAGCGCCTAAAAGGTGTTATTCTAGATGCTTTTTTGGACGCTTAGAAAGGATATACTTACAAAGAATAAAAGAATAAAATCAGGAGATATTATGTGTAAACTAGATAAATTAACAAATAATAATTTATGGGTAGGTCAATCTAAAAACCTATCCCTTAAAAGATTTCAAAAAAGTAATTATAATACCTTATTTATTTACTAAACTTGAGATAGTTTAATAATTTCAAAGAAGCATTAATTTAAAAATGCATGGCTCATTCTACTTTTTCTGTTAACAATATTTACAAACTACTGCGAATTTTCTGAGTTTGCTTTCAGGGAAAACAACATTGACTTCATAAATTAATCCCTTGAATATACATTACTAAAAAGAGCTGGAGGTTCCCCTTGTCTATAAACCACTGCCGAAAAACTAAAGCAAATAGGTACAGTCTTTTCAAAAGGATATCGTAAAGGAAAATAGGCTTAGTCGGTCCGGGTTACGCCTCAGAAGAACTAAATAGGTATCATGAGTTTAACGAAAGAAAAAGATAAATAACACTTTGATTTGAAACTCATAATTGAATAACGTATTTGAGTTTAATTTGAGAGCAAAAAGCTTTAGGGTAGAATTCATTTGAAGACAACTAATGTTAAAAATGAGTGCAGTAAGAAGGTAAATCCGATATACTATTAAGAAAAGTTTTCATTCTGAGGGATGTTAAAATTGATAGGTGAGTTTTGTTTCAGCTAAAGAAGAAAAGCTGGGTAAAAATTTTAGAAATAATAAGTGGGAAGTACTATTGTAGTAAGATTATAAACACCTCCAGGAGGAAACTTCAAAGAAAGAAATTAGAATTTTCAGGTAAACTCTTAGCTTACAAATAACTATAGAATAAAATTTCCTATATGCATGAACCTTCTTAAAGCCTTAAGTACCTTTAATAGTGAAATCTCTTAATGGATGTAACAATGGCAATCAGCAGGAAATAATAAAAATTCCCCCTAGTGAGAATACTACAACGTTTGAAAACCTTTTTAAGGTATAAGTTATAGTCCCAATTTATGGATGAAACTTACATGCATTTTAGGACTTTAATCGAGTAACTTGAACTATTACACGTGCCAGTTCATATTAAACCTAATAATGCCTTTCCTATCTTTTAATTTATAATACTTTAATCGATGAAATAAAGATGATCCCCCACTTCATATGACAGTTTTCAGCAAAAGGTCACTAAGATATTGAATTACCAGTAATTCCCTGATTTGATAGATTTCTAAACGAAAAAATTTACTAGAATTTGCTTCATATTATTAGTACAGAATCTGATTTTTAGAACAAGGAAGGTTAAAATGTTAGAGTAGAATAACAAGTTTTAGTACCTAGAGTAACAGATATTAAGATGTTTGTTATAAACAATTACGGGGATTGTCAATACCATTTCTTTTGCCATTGCCCTCTCACTTGGGGCATAAAATGTGATTGCCATTCCTGGCAGGACTGAACTAAAGTTAGGTATTTTTATTTTAATAAAGAAAGGAGTATTTTATGGGTCAGCTGTTCAGAAATAGCTGGAAATTACAAGTTCATGCCTTAGTATAGAATTGTAAATATAGACAAATTGTTCAATTGCGTTACATAATGGCTTAACTTATTAATAATGTCAATTTGGTAATCTTATTTGCTTGCTTGGGTCATGTATATTTGTTTTTTCCTTTAATTCCCGGGGGCGGGGGGGTGGTTTGGGTACAGAAGTCCTACAGCCCCAAGCCCTCATGCGAAGCCTCATACAAAAGGGGGGATATTAGTTTAAAGAGCGTAAAACAATGATGCTACGGTACATAGGGATTGTGCTTCAAATCTAACACGCCCCTTAGTCATTATTGGACTAAATTAATATTATATAGTAGTACGTATACGATAAGAAATTAATTTGATATATCATAAAATAGAAAAACATGGTTTGAAACCCTTTAATATTTTTTTCATAGGAATCTTCAAGGAATTCTTTTCAAAAGAAAAAATATTACATATTGAATAGCTTATTTCTATGGAAGATAATGCCTATTATCTATTAACCAGTACAATATTGGTAAGTGCTTTAACCCTTGACGAATTGATAGTGACCAAACGTATATCCCATCTTACCCATTTGTATAGTAGTTTGCCGGAGCAGAATCTGCTATTTGGCCAGCAAAATTCTAGTTGCTTTTTTATAGACTAAGAGGGAAAGATTGCTATAGAATATAAATAATGTATTTAAGATGATGGTGTTACCATTCCTAGGGTGTATAGTTTCCCGGCTTTATTTGGTAGAAAAGCTTGGTGTGTCAAGTAGTCAGGGGGTTTATGAAGTTGGCTATCGATAGTTGCAACAACCACATATAATAGTCTATTTTGATTTTTTTGAAATAGGATTTAAATAATAATCGGTATCTTATATCACTTGATTTAATGTTTACATAGTCAACATTTAATAAGGTAGTTGACAAGTTTTTCCACTTTGATAGTTTTACACAGTTATCTATGTTAATTCCTGTAATTATTAAATAGTTCTTTAGTCATATTATTGTTGCAAGGATTAATGAGCCATATGATCCTCCGAGGCCCCCCCAGGGGGGAAAAGGTGTTCTATGGGGGATAAACTGTCAAACTCCGGGGATACCTAAAGGCTTGTCAAGGTACCAAGCTATAATGGCAAAAAAAACTTTAGTGGCTGGAAGTCATTACGATTCAGGTTGAAGGTAACCAGCCTTACATATGAGCTGAAATAGCGATAATTGGGACAATCGCGGATCTAGTCCAACAATGCTAAAACGAGTATTCTGTCATAAAGAGCAAAATGAGTAGACGGCACGTTGATCGATTAAGCCAAGAATATTATTGGATAATAAGGGGGACGTTATCTCTAAAGTGGTTTCGCAAAGAATCAACAGTGGATGT